>ML978144.1:0-228971 GCA_010015805.1 Rhizodiscina lignyota
AAATTTTGTGAGTATATGTACAACTCGCATATTCTACTCCCCTGTCAATGACCTGCCGCTGTGGCATAGCGGCAGCGAGACAGCTATTAAATAAAGGTGCGCCCTAAGCCCCTTTCATACAGTACTAACACTTGATCTAGATCGGCCAAAAAAAAAAATAAATACCAAAAAACCAGGTCAAGCTGTTTTCTGCACCTTCCTCCCTCTTAATCTGATAAAAAGGATTAGGAGGGAGGTGGTGTAGTTTTTGCTAAAATTATCTATTTTATTTTTTTCCAAAAAAAATTTGGCACCTGTAAACCACAGATTCACAAATCGGCGTCGTGTTTTTTCTTTTGCCAGTCGTAGAGTTTCCATTGATTGTGCTCTCATCTGCGGCCAAATACCGGCTAAGCATAATCTTTGACTTCTGACCAAGTTATGTTCCGTAGAACGAGGAATAATAATCATGGAGCCACTGCAGGAAGGCCTCTCTGGTTCTGGGTCTTAACCAAATCACCGTCCACCGATCATCTAGTAACAGCTTTGCTCTGATCCCCATTTTGCTGGACGGAGATCACTGGCCTGTACCGGACTGCTCAAACGCGTGCACATCGCCGCCAGTATATACCCAAGAGGAATATACCGACACTAGCCGCTTCACCGCGAGAAGCTCTGGTGTTGCATTACTGTATATCTTTCTCTGCTTCTCAGTTCCCACCACTCCTCTCTTTCTAACAACATCAACATCTTCGGCCTGCAGAAATCGAACACAACACCTCTGGTCCTCACTGTGCAAGCTCGTTAGATTGGTGGCCACTCTTCTATTGAGATAATCGCTGCTCCTTGAACGGCGTTTCACTGCCTCACTCAGCTGGACCGACTCTCAAACATCATCGAAACCTCTCTGCCTCTGCTTCACCCATCTCTCACTCCAACTTCCTCAACATCCTGAATACCAAAACCTTGCAGATCCCAGCATCATGTCGGGTAAGCCAATTCACAAGCGTAGTTGGCTACAGAAACCACAGTCTATCTCTAAACTCCAGTGTATTAGACTCCGACAACGAAGCACCGCCTCACCAATTCTCGACGTCAGAAACAAACATTTGCCCGAGACTCCCAGCGCACACAAGCACCATCCATAGGACGATCACAACTTTGACGAATCGGAGGTCAGGCGCACGGCCGAGTGCGAATCACCTATACCGTGATCAGAGTTCGAGATGTCTGCAGCCAAAGCTCCCGCTCAGCCTGCGCTCAAGCCCAGCGTTCCACCCATCTCATGGGTGAAATGCGTGCGCGTCGCCAGCGACGCAGAGATAATGCTTTGCCTGCCAGGGCAATACTTCGTGCGGCAGTTCCAGACACAGCACGTGTCATCGGTCAACCCGATGTTCCAGCAGGGCATGGAAGTCGGTGGGGGTGAGCTCGTTGTCGTTCGGGCTGTGATCCACAGGGAAAATTATCCCTCGGACGCAGATTATCAGCTGGTCTCCGCAAACCTGCTGAACACGACGGCGGCGGCGCTGGGAGTCGACAACTACTGGGGGCCGGTCATTGTTGCGCGGAAGGACGGCGAGCCGCTGGAGCCGGAGGCGGTGAAGGAGTTGTGCGATAGGTGCTTGTAGGCAGTGTTATGGAGGAGTTTGTATGGTGGTTAGATGATAGTGGTGGCAATGAGAGAGAGACCTTTCGGAGTGACTTTACTGAATTCTTTGCATCGTGAAGCTGCCGGAGAGAAGACTATTGCTCTCTATTTACTTGTATTTGCGGTCCTGTCAACTGCAGTAAGTCAAGCTCTTTCAGGGGTATTGCCTGCGCCTAAACGGGTAGTGGTGATAAAAAAGCACAGGCCTTTACACGTGACTGGGTGGCGGTATTTTCATGGTGAAGTCGGAATCGAGGAAGCTTCTGCTCATAGTTCACCTCTACTTGAAGAGTCGTTTGAAAGCAGAAAGACTGTACTTTTTTGCAGTGACACCAACGACGGAATTTGCTCGTGCTATTGTCTTCTTGCTAATCGTATATGTCCGTATACAACCTATGGGTAATAGTGGGAGCGAGATATACGCATACATGACTAATCTCATCAAGTACTTATTATAGTTACCCCTAAACATACTTCGACACTTGATCCAACAATACATTCAGAGTATTCCGAAGCAATCATGCTGTACTTGTCGTTAAGAAGGGCGTGGGATGCAGTCTTCAGGGGTTGGTAGAGCTAAAGAAAGCCACACTTCTCTGCCCAACTTCTTCAATTTCATTCGAACCCCTTCTGAGATGATAACTCCACTCCGTTCAACTATACTTGCTGATTAGTTCAAAATTGATCAAGATTTACGTGATATAGATAACGTAGCTTAGTCCAACGGAGCTATCTCACGTCCTCGGTAGGGATGTACCGGTATCGGACAAGCCGCCGCCGTACTTCACAAAGAGTACTTGGAAATATCAAGATGTGATAAAAGTTACTTAGATACCCGCCACTGACCTACATTGATATTTTCCAGAAAAAGTACTATGGTCAAACAAATCCGTCTCGGGGTGCTGGTCCCGTCTTCCAACACCGCTCTCGAACCCATTACCCAAGAGATCATCTCATCAATATCCGACGACGACTTGGAAATAACAGTACACTTCTCCCGTTTCACCGTAAAAGAGATTTCCCTGACGCCAACGGCGTTAAATCAATTCAAACTCGAGCCCATTATTACCGCAGCGCAACTCCTTGCTGATGCCAAGGTGGATTGCATCGGATGGTCTGGCACGAGTGCGGGATGGCTGGGCTTCGATCACGACGAGAGACTATGTAAGGAGATCAGCGATGCGACGGGAATTTCATGCGCCACTAGCACGCTGGCGCTCAACAAGGCTCTGAAGCTCCTCGGGATTGGGGAGGGGAGCAAGCTGGGACTTGTGACGCCGTATCTGTCGGACGTGCAGACTGCAATCATGGAGAAGTATGCTGGGATTGGCATTGTGATTGATAAGAGCGTGGAGAGACATCTCGAAATATCTGCGAACCATAGTATTCGCCAGGTTTCGGCGGAGCAGCTGGGAAGCATGGTGAGAGAGGTGAAAGAGGGAGGAGCGCACGTCATCACCACATTTTGTACGAATTTGGTTGCAGCGAGGTATGCGGAGCAGTGGGAGAGGGAGATGGACGTTGTGGTGCTGGATACCGTTGCGACTGTTGTGTGGGATATGCTGAAGATGGTCGGGGTGGACACGAAGAAGGTCCAGGGATGGGGGAAGATGTTTGAGCTATAGCGTTCGAACATGTATTTGGCTGACTCGGGAAGCGGGAGAGTGACAACTATTAGTCATTGAACATAGAGAGAGGGATGGTTGACGGCGCATCTTCATGCCAAATACTACGTCTGCTTTCAGAGTTAGGCCTTGAAAGGAAGAAACGGGCCGTTCTTGCAAATGACACGTCTGCGAGCCGCCCATTGTAGCATTCAAACAGTGCAGACCATCATCAAGCGCCCTGGTCCCAGCATCGTCCGGTGCAACTGATCTAAAAGAATTAAAATACTGCCTGGAATCCTTCTGTTGAGACGGGCTGTGATCAACAAAAAGAGGGCAAGACGTCTAGGTCAAGGATAGTGACCAACCTTCCAAGATCCTATGTTAAAGCTGTCCTATATTATTCAGCCGTTATGTCTAAGATTGAAAGTGCTTGTGATATGTACAGCTTCGAGTCACTGGTCGAAGGCCGGTGGTTGGATTGGCTAGATAGACATGTGGGAACTAATGTGACAATGGAGATGCGCGCCCAAATAGGGCAGCCTTCTAGAAGCCTAGTTCGTCCATGAGGCGAGTAACGGTTGCTTGCGGCCGCTTCTGCCATCATGAGCGGAGTTTGCAAAGCAGATGACGGTCGGCAAAATTGCCATCACAGGCCCTGCCAAGCTCTCTGCCAAGTGCCACCAGAATCAAGCTACAGGACCCTTGTTTCTGCTCCCGCGTAGTCCCCCACCCACAAACTCCAACCACCGTCATCAAGCACGGCTTAAGGCGCCTTTCCGATGTGTTTACCTTCCTGATACAGTTGCACAAAGGCATTGATCGCTACATTACCCCAGACTCACCCGCACTTTCTGACCAGTCCGACAAGGTTCCCCAGATGCTGAATACATATCTTTCCGGAGCATGCAACATTTGATGTCAGACAATGGCGTCAAAAAGGCGGTGCTTGACAGCAACCAAGAAGCTAGCCCTAGCGGCTAAGCTTTTGGGGCGTCGCGGCAGCTCGCGCGATCTGCGATTGCACGAGACGATGAAACTCGGTGTTCTGCGGCCAAGCATCGTGACAACGCCA
The DNA here is from genome assembly GCA_010015805.1 of Rhizodiscina lignyota. Taxonomy (NCBI): domain Eukaryota; kingdom Fungi; phylum Ascomycota; class Dothideomycetes; order Aulographales; family Rhizodiscinaceae; genus Rhizodiscina; species Rhizodiscina lignyota. The sequence goes on from ML978144.1 coordinate 4,310, forward strand.
TCGCCATTCGCCTGCCTCGCTGACACCTGAATATTCCTCAGCAACGCGCAGAGCTCTACGTGAGGGCAGAGGAATCCTTCGAGGGATCAGGCGGCCTATCGCACTTTATTCCTTTGCTACAAACGGGTAGCACAAGTTAGGTCCCGAATCGACGGGGCTGGAGGGCATCGTGCTGTCGAATCCGCACCCTGCCGTTATTAAAGTGGGTACTTCGCAAGTTGGAGTTGTGACGTCAACAACACGAAGAAACGCCCCAGCCCACTGCGGCTTTGGGGGGTCCACAGAAATCATGTTCACGCGAGCAGAATTGTCTCTGTAATCGGCGAACGGACGTGAATGCGGCATGAGCAGTGGGCTTGCAGAAATGACGTTGGTTTTTCTGGCCCAACCATCTATAAGCCCATTTTCTCTTTCATTTTCTTCTCGCCCTCCGCATTTCTTATCTCCACTATAAACTAGAACTCCCCCCTTCCCCATTGTCGGTTTCCCGTGGAGCTGCTCCCTGATGAGTAAAGATGGCTCACTTCGCGGAGAATCCGTCCGTTTTCGGAAATAATGGACCAGACAATGAAGAGCTTAACGAGAAGCGTGACTCCAGCTCTGATGCCGGCAAGACCGAACAGAACCTTAATGGAGGAGATCTCAGTCCGCGCAATACGTTCGAGGCCGAGGGACAGCCTGACCTGGATCGTCCCGGGACGTATGACAAGATAGAGATTACGGAAGAAGATTGCTACGACGAATTGGGCTATTCATTTCCATCTTGGAAGAAATGGACTATTCTTACCATAATCTTCCTTGTCCAGGTCTCGATGAACTTCAACACTAGCTTGTACTCCAACGGTCTCACCGGCATATCAGACGAGTTCCATGTCAGCGCGCAAGCCGCACGATGTGGTGCGATGATATTCCTCGTTCTCTACGCGTTCGGTTGTGAACTTTGGGCTCCGTGGAGTGAAGAGCTTGGCCGCTGGCCCATCTTACAGCTCAGCTTGACATTGGTCAACATCTGGCAACTGCCTGTCGCTCTGGCTCCCAACTTCGCATCTCTCATGGTCGGCCGTGCTCTCGGCGGCTTATCTTCTGCAGGAGGCTCTGTTACTCTTGGTATGATCGCCGATATGTGGGAGGCAGATGTTCAGCAATATGCTGTCGCATACGTCGTCTTCTCTTCCGTTGGAGGCTCCGTTCTTGGTCCCGTGGTCGGTGGATTTGTTGAGGCCTTTCTTGACTGGAGATGGTGTATTTGGATTCAGCTTATCTTTGGAGGCTTCGTTCAAGCGTGCCACTTTTTCCTCGTACCCGAGACTCGCACAACCGTTATGATGGACAAGATTGCCAAGCGTCGTCGCAAGAAGAACGGCGAGAACATCTGGGGTACGTTATTCCGTGAATTGTTCGACGGTACATGACTGACTTGGAACAGGACCAAACGAGCTTGTCCCATTCAAGGACCGCTTCTCGGCCAAAGAAGTTATGATTCTCTGGATCCGGCCCTTCAAGATGTTCCTCACTGAGCCCATCGTGCTCACACTCTCACTGCTTAGTGGCTTCAGTGACGCTTTGATCTTCATGTTCATCCAGTCGTTTTCTCTCGTCTACCAACAGTGGAACTTTGGCACCGTTGAAATCGGGCTGTCGTTTATTCCATTGTTGGTGGGATACTTCATCGCTTGGTTCGCCTTCATTCCAGCCATCAAGAAGAATATCAAGGTTCGCAATGCGAATCCGGACGACGAAAGGGCGCAATATGAGAGTAGGCTGTGGTTCCTGCTATATACGGCTCCGTGCTTGCCTATTGGTCTTATTGGGTTCGCGTGGACGATCCAAGGTCCTCCAATCCACTGGATTGGTAAGTGATCACCTTGTGCCCCACGCTCGTAATGACTGAGAGATTAACGCATATCCACAGGTAGCATGATCTTCGCAGCCATTGTCGGTATTGCTAACTATGCCATCTACATGGCCACGATTGACTATATGATCTGTGCATACGGCCCGTATTCCGCGTCTGCAACTGGTGGGAACGGTTGGTCAAGAGACTTCCTTGCAGGCGTCCTAACTGTGCCTGCCACGCCATTCTTTAGCAGTATGTGCTCCACTTATATCACAACTCGCTCTACCCTTATACAGACACTGACATCGTTCCACAGACATTGGCGCATCCTCTGGCAAAAACCTCGAATACGCTTGTACTATCCTTTTCTGCATTGCTTTCCTCCTTGTCATCGCCGTCTACGTTATCTATTGGAAAGGCCCCGCCTTGCGCGCTCGCTCACCCTTCGCGCAACAACTTGCTGCCGCTGGTGCCGCCGCGCACGCGCCTGGTCGTCGCGTATCTGCCGTTTCTGCACAACGTTCTGCTTCTATTGCTGCAGGCGAGGCCAGACCCCCAACCAGTCGCAGGAGTAGCTATGCGGCGAGCCAGGCTTTGTCGACTTGGGCTGGGAGCCGTAGGAGTTCAAGGTCTGAGAGTGTGGTTAGACCGAGAAATGTGCGACAAAAGAGCGAGACTAAGAAGAAGATCGATGAGGCGAATCGGAAGGACAGGGAAGGGAATATGGTTTAAGTGATACCTAGAAGGTTCGGCGTGGATGAGTGTAGAAATATACCCCGGTTTCATTGATGAACATGTGATGGATGTTTAATGTCTTTTGCAGCGTGGATTTGAAGCTGGGGGACCTGGGGTTTGAATTATTGGATTCTGGATGGACGACGAATTACGATATGTACTATAGAAGTCAAATGTAAGATAGGGACATCTTGTGGTTAGTACACGCCAATAGCAAAAGGCAATAGATGCTAGTTCCGAACTCTTATCGCTTGTTAAATTGGTTGTAGGGGGTTGCACGCGCTGGAGATTGGACAGAAAGCTACGAATGGCATAGTCGCAATTACTGCGAAAAGCACTAATTCGGTGTCCGACTCGTTGCAACCTATTGGTTTTCACATACCGGGGGAGAGATTTTGAATTGCAAATCTTTCGTCGTTGATCATACCAGGCAGCTGGAATTAGCGATTGTGTACACCAAGATTGTTGCCGCAAGTGGCCAAACGACCTGTATCGCCCAATTCAAAGTTCTCTTGCTTTGACCGTAGACTGGTTAAGACCTACCATTTTGCGCGTCTCCGCTGTGGGAAAACATCTCTGGCAAAGCCATCTTGAAATGTGGGTGAGTATGGATCGGAGAGCAACTATCTCTGCTGTGATTCCTCTCTCTGCTGTGATTCTTATCGCTTGCTACACAATTCAAGAAGTGCTACTCTACGAGTCTTATCAGTCCCGTTGGAGAACTGCATTCTCAATCAAAGGACTCCACGAATGGTGAGATAACTATTCAGAGCACCATGTTCCATATGCGAGTAGGTTCTGTTTTCTTGATTGGCTAATATGTTTGTAGTCTTCTCGACTCCTGCGTAAGCAGCGAGCATCGCCACCATTCAAAAAACAGAAAGCCACGGCCAAATCCGTTCCACTTCATGTTTGCTAATTGACTCCAACTCATTGCCCACCATATTGTATCTTTGTTCTCTTAGCTGAGTCGTTAGCTCGTACCATTTTCACACTCCTGCGATAGGTCTTCTGAAACAGAACACTCAGACTCGACCTCTGAAGTGTGCTTCATGGCCAGTGGAGCGACCAAAAGCAATCAGGATTCTCTGGTCGCCAAAGAAGAAGCTGAAGCGCCACCCAAGCGAGATGCTCACTGCTTTACGGAGTAAGCCACAGTTATTGTCCCTGTGGATGGTTATAATCCAGCGAAACTCAGTCTCGTCTCCACCGTCGATATCTCTTGAATGAATTGGTTCCCATGCTGCATTTGTTCCATCCATAGCTGTGTCCAGTGTCCAATGCTGCTGCATTCTTAGGGGTCGAGCTTGCGTATATCGTCCAAGGAATTGACTATATCGTATGATTTCACTCGCACATGCAAGGATGACTTCGCCAGTGCACGAAGGGTACAACGACAGTAATACGTACTTGTTCTATGAATGTATACCTGGTTCTCGAGTGATTATCAGCATGAACCTCAACATAACTCTCAAGACTTGTCGAAGTTCCATTTTGATACACTTGAGATAGTATGGCACCATTCTTTACGACTCACGAGAATCTTTCAGCTTCGAGTCCGACAGACCGAGGCGATATCACCTAAGGCTTATAACGCAAGTTACAGCGTACATTTCGACTCCGTATGGCCTCTACAGACTTTTGATACCACCCCTAATTCTGTAGAGTTCCACTTGATGACCCGCTCCTCAATTTGTCAGTCCTCTGGCACTTAAGGATGGCTACTGTGACTGCACAGGGCAACATTCGTCTCGGTAGTGCCTATGATATGGAAACCATGACATGTGGCTGTTGACTGACTAAATCGAAGTAAGGCAGCTTATGCAATGGAAAGTAGAAGTGCTGCTACAAGGAAAATAGGTGATAGTAGTCGTACTGGCCGTGCAAAGCTTTGCTGTGGGTCTGCGTGGGTCTCCGTGGGTCCCCGTAAGCGTTGCGGATTCAGACACACTGACGTAGAGTGCGTCTGAATCTGTCGACCGTTGAATTCTTCTCACCCTGATCGACGAGTAGCTATGGCTTCCTTTCGGAGCACCAGACCTTCCTTCGCCCATTGCGGCCCTTCTCTATGCTCTGCATGTGTGTGAAAGGTCTCTAGGCCAGGTGGCGTTTCGGTCTTGGTTCCGGGGAGGAGCGGGACCAGGGTGGCCTTGTGGCTTGATGGGAGGCTTGATAGGTCCAGGACAGGGATTCTGGACTCCACAATCAGAAAAGGAGAAGGACGGGGAATCCTGGGTAGCCCTCCAGGCGAGCATACGCGCGCGGAAGGGCCATTGACTCTCAATGTGGAAAGGTCGCGCTTCATTAGCAGTAGCAGCAGGGAAATGCCACCGGATTCTCTCATGTCCATGCCAACCTTGAGCAGGAATTGCGTGTTCTTAAGCCCTTCACGGACCCAATGGTTACATAGAAGAACTGCCGAGGTCAGATTTGCGCTTGCGAAAGAGACATTGTCTCACTGTTGACGCCCATTCATACTAGTTGAATGAGCAATATATTTGTCGAAATACGTTACGCCATTGCCGTCACTACGCGCGGCAAAGAGTTGAGAGGCTGCAGAGATAGCGGATTCCAGCAAATCGCTTGCCCCTGCGCTTTGCGCAGGCCGGTATTTCCCCCGCAAAAACCCTCTCGAGTCATGACCACTTCGACCAGCTTCATGATTCAACGCGCTCCTTCGCTTTGAATTTCGCTTTGTTCGGGCATGAACGATTGAGTTCTCGAGTCTATCTGCAGCGCTGATCAGCCATTCAAGGTCCATCTGGACGCGGGACGCTCGAGTCGACGTGCAACGGTGCCGTCTATCTCTCGCCAACTCCAACGGCATCGTGCCTGAACGTCGAAGCGATCCATGCGAAAAGCTTCTGCCGACTGATTCAGCTTCAGGGCAAGGGCACAGTGCGATTCAGGAACAGGTTGCAATGGCGCTCCCATCTGCGATTGCGTTCTCACCTCATGCCGCCAGCAGAGCGGATCAATTGCAGGCCACCCCGCAGATCTTTCCAACGTTGAACTGTGGTGGAGACTCTGGTGGAGAATGGAAGTGGATAGGCTCGACGACGATCCCTCCCAGAACAATGCAGCTTTGTTTCAGTCGATGTGCTGGGACGGCGAAGAGCTAATGAGAGCTAAGAAGCCTGCTGTAAGGGGCGCGACCTCCAAGCGCAGCGCGGCTGTCACCGCCCGGGCCGTCGTCAGTTCCCGAACCTTGTGGCTTCCCTTCGGTTCTGCTCGAAGTCCGGATGTGCATCTTGCTCTCAAAGCTGCTAAAGACTCCTTTTGACTTTCGCCCCTAACTTCCTCTGTCTCGAGTCCCCGCTTGCCGTCTTCCAGGACGCCCAGGGCAACGTAATTATCCGCTCGATATTCCCAGCTCAAAGCTTCCCCTTTCAAGATGGAATTCCGTATTAAGTTACCTCTACGGATCCTGTTCCTGGAACAACTGACTCGCTGGGTTCGAAGCTTAAACTCTTCAACGGCCATTGTCATGCAATATTTCCAGTTATTCGATACTCACTACGCGAGTCAAAAGAAAGACATGCCAAACACCTGCAAAGTTCGCTGAATCGTTCCCTCCAAAGTCCCCAAGGTCCCTCCTTCTTTTGGGTTTCTGGTAGGTTTCGTATAAAGCGCTTTGCAGCTTAGGGCTCTCGACTCTCTTTCTTGAATTCTTGGGCTTCTTCTTTTGGTCGGCAGCAGTCTGTCAGCATTTATATCCGGAGGCTTTGGCATCTTCCGCTCCATTGCATTTGCTATTAGGCATACCAAGCATGGATCTTGCTACTGTCTTCTTTGGTCTCTTCCTTGGACTGTTCGCTCCAACCTCGATTAAGGTGTTCAGGCAGAGTTGGGTTATCTGGTCTCGCACAAGGCGACTTACAAATGTCTATGTCTTCATGATCTGGGCGGAGACGGTGGTGAATCTCATCTTTGCGATTACAACGTATCTTTTCATCCAAGGCGTCATTCCCTCATGGTGAGTCGTTTCGCCGCTATCCAGTTTCAATTGGGTCGTTTGCCAAAGTACTGACATTGGGAATTTAGTCTCGCGTACTATTTCGTTGCCGGCAAGTTGTGCGACACCGCTTGATAATATTTGGTTCCTAACGCAAAGCAGTGCTGCTATGGACTCTCCAGGTTCAGCTCCTCACACAAATCATTGCAAATCGGGTCGCCCTGATCATGGTCGACAAGCACAAATCCCGCTTGATGAAATGGCTCCTCTTCGGCCTTGTTGGTGTTGTCAACATCTCCGTGTTCGTCATATGGATTCCTGCGCATATGGAGATCAGTCCATTCTGGGTCAACTTCAACAGCATCTGGGAGCGACTTGAGAAGTGCTTCTTCCTCGTCGTGGACTGTGGACTGAATTTCTTCTTTTTGTACCTGGTGCGGTTCAATCTAATCGCGAAGGGTCTGACGAAGTACTCTCGGCTGTTCCAGTTCAACGCGTTCATTGTTTGTGTCTCAATCGCCATGGATGGACTGCTGCTTGGCTTGCTGAGCCTCAAAAATTCTTACATGTAAGTGCATAATTCACGCCTACTGTATAGGACTGGAAGATCTGATTGAATTGATGCAGCTACGTCCAATTCGCCCCGGTGGCATATATCGTCAAACTCAACATCGAGCTCACCATGGCTGTTCTCATCTCCAAAGTCGCACGTAGCGCTGATCGCGTCGATAACTGGTACTCAAGTGGCGACGCACCAGCTCATGGCTCAGTTCCCACCAACCGTTCCATGGCTGGCAGAGCTCCCCCACCTCAAGGGGACCACTTTGTCATGACCGGGGTTGGCAATAGTGTTCAAGTTAGCGCGGATAAGACGGACGGTCGCTGGCCGAATTATGGTTATGAGATGGATAACAAGGTCAATGGCACCACAGCGACAGTGCGGTCAACGAGCTCAGAGGAGCTTGTTAGGGATATGCACCCGCACCACCAGAACGAGAATGGGATTTTGAAGTCGATGACTACGACTGTTCACACGAACAACATCTGAAAAGGCATCACATAAAACCAAAAGAATGGGGTTCTCACGAATGGGCGTTGTATTTGTATATACCTGAAAAACGCTAAATGCTCGGCGGTTAGCTCTGAGTTCTGAGTTTATGTATTATCAAAAATACACATGATGTGCTTGTACGTATCAATTCTCAGATGGAGCAGGTGATACTCTTGAACTTCGTGAAATCTTGGTGCTCCTTCCAACTCTGATGCTCGCGTGAAAAGGAGGATCCGTGTGGCTGGAGCTGGGCTTGAGGCTGATATTGCCAAGCTTTGAGGCTGAAGATCCCTGCTGGTTTTTCTCCACACTACCCACTTTCCTTAACGGCTTCATTGGAACTTCCACTGTGGCACTTGTCCTTCAACTCCCTCTATTCATCCCCACAACGCAGACTCGCTTGGCATGGACCAGCCATCGGAAGACGAGGCACTACGCGCCTTCGGTCTCCAAGGCTTTGGCAAGCAAACGCGAGAAACGAATGTGCAGGCGCAGATAGAGCAGTCGCGGCGCAAACCACAGAAAACCCTCGTGCAGTATGGGCCCGACTCGGATGATGAGAGTCACAAGAGTCACAAGAGCAGGGACTCTGACAATGATGACGACGACGATGATGATGATGAGGATGAAGAGGAGGAGGACGAATTTCCAGTATCACACGAGCTGGTTCTCAAAACTCACGAGGCTGCTGTCACGGCCATGACGATGGATGCGTCGGGCACGCGACTAATAACAGGCTCGATCGACTGCACCCTCAAATTCCATGACATTCCAAGCATGACGGCGACCTCCCTTCGCTCCTTCAAATCGGTCGACCCCAACGAAACAAAGGGAGCGACAATCGGCGAAACCCATCCGATCAACCAAGTCACTTTCAACCCTATTTCACCCAGCCAAGTCTTAGTCATTAGCGCGTCGAACCCTCAAGCGAAGATATTCAATCGAGAAGGAGAACTTCAAACCCAGTTTGTCAAAGGGGACATGTACCTCCGAGACATGCACAACACGAAAGGTCACGTATCAGCGATTACGTCTGGCGCGTGGCATCCTACGGACTACAGCTACTGCGTGACGGCCGGTACAGATAGCACATTGCGTATATGGGATGTCACCAATAAAAGGGCGCAAAAAGAAGTCATTGTACATAAATCGAGAGCTGAAGGCTCGGCCGGTCGGACACGAATGACAGCCGTGGCGTGGGGTGCTCCTGCTCAAGGGGGTTCGAACATATTGGTGTCTGCTGCACTGGATGGTAGCCTTGTCATGTGGAGTGGTGAAGGCCCATACAGTCGCCCAACAGGGGAGATCAGAGACGCCCACACCCGAGATACCTGGACCAGCGGCATCGACGTAAGCGCAGATGGCCGATTAGTGGTCACCAGAGGAGGCGACAACACGATTAAGTTGTGGGACACACGCAAGTTCAAAGATCCCGTCTCAACGACGAGCCACGCATCGACCTCATCACAATTCCCAACATCGAACATCAAATTCTCTCCAAACTCCATGAACATCATCACGGGATCGGAGACTGGCGACCTACACATCCTCAGCACTGCACGACTCACTCCAGAGCTGATTACCCCCGTCACCCCCGGCTCCCCTCTCATCTCCGTACTTTGGCATCCTAAATTGAACCAAATCGTTACTGGCTCTGCCAACGCCGAAACACACATCCTCTACAACCCCTCCATTTCCACTGGCGGTGCAATATATGTTATGAGCCGCGCCCCCAAAAAGCGACACGTCGATGACGATCCCACCCGCACGATGGACCTCTCCAATGGCGTCGACCCCTCCACCATCATTGTGCCAGGTTCTCTTCCCCGCGGCACAAGTCTCACTGCCAAACATCCAACCCTCGGGACTACTGCGTCTGGCAGGAGCCGTGACCCACGCCGTCCACATCTCCCGTTGACGACGCCATTCGCGAAGAGTCAGCCAGACGAAAAGCATATCAGAGAGCATATCCCGCTGAGTAGCATGCGTGATGAGGACCCACGAGCGGCGCTGCTTAAGTATGCTGACAAGGCGAAGAACGATCCGATGTTCACGAATGCTTGGAAGGACACGCAGCCGAAGACTATCTATGCTGAGCTGAGTGATGAGGAGGAGGGCAGCGACGACGAGCCGGCCAAGAAGAAGGCGAAAACTTGACCTTAAACTTTGCCGGCTGTCTTTTCCCGGTTGTCTTTTCCAGGCGTGATGGGATTTGCGAGATACCATGGGCTCGGGTTGTAACATACATCATAGGTAGATTCGCACACATCAGTGCGCAGACGAAGAATGAAAAAAGCATTGGCATGTCTTGTCTTGCAATTTAAATCTCCCAACTCTCCCTTGGCCTCCTGACCATGCACACCCGCTTCCCGCCCCCTTCAAGCTCTACCCTGCCACTTTCAATAATCTCACTACCCCATCCCTGATACAATCCTAATCCAACGTCCGTAGCTTCCAAATAAATCACCGCCCCCTCTGCGTCAGCACGGTCAATGCCCCACTGGAACAGCCTCGAAGCGATCCCTTGGCGTAGATGGCATGGGTGCGTCGCTAACATCGTGAGATGATACACATCGCAGTTCTGGAAGCGTTGGAGCGCGGCAGACTTGATGGCCTCTAGCTGAGTTGTACACGAGCGGAAGAGTGTCGAAGACATGCCCTTTGGCACCGCCACACCGAGTGCGTCCTCAACTACACCGGGCGCTCTTTTTGAGTCTGAGCTCGCTGCTCTGTGGTTCTCGCCTGCAGTTTCATTGGCCTCGCGTGGGTCGTAGACCCAGCATGCGAACGCGATGATCTCGCAATTCTCCGCATCGTTCTGCGCGCGTGGCGCTAACGAGGTAGGAACAGCTTTCAACATGTACGTATCTGGATTTGATAGTTGACGATGCCATAAATCTTCTAGCCATTCTCGCCGGTTGATCGCTTGCTGTTCTGCTGTGAAGTCTGGCCTAACCGGGAAAAGGTGCTGGTCTAGCAGATCGTCGCGCATAGCGGTCGTGACGAGGGACACTATTTGGGGAACGTCGGAGGGGCTGCAGGGAGAAATACGGTATCTGGGTGTGAATTCCATCGTAGCTCAAGTTACACTTAGAGCTCGTAGAATCAAATATAGTTGACATGAAGTTCGTTGTCAAGTTCTGGGATGCGCAAAACTGTTTCTTGGTCGCCTATTATTCTTGACAGACTTGATTGAATTCGAGAATAGATCTGGATATTTACATGACGGTAGCCAATTAAATCATTCGGTTGAAACAAATATGCGTTTCTTGCTTGATTTGTATATAAAGTGCTAAAGCATTCTTGGTCTTTGTACTCCGATCTTCCTCTACTTGAAGCTATCACTGAGAGGCGGAAGTCTAATCCGTTTCATCATAATCCGAGTCTGAGCGTAGGGTTAATTCTGGAACCACGAAATTCTCATCATCGTCCTCGCTCTCAACCTCTGGCTCAGGACGCGCAGGAATATCGGATAGCGCAGCAAGGGGAAATGGCTTAGAAGACGAGCTCCGTGCGACACTCTCAGATAGCTGTGTCACTGAGCGTGTTAAAGCATCCTGTTCTGCGCCTTCGTGAGCTTCTACCACTTGATTTGGTGCAAAGTCTGGAGCCTGCGCGGCTTTGAGGCGCTTTGAGGAATCCAGATCCGATTGAGTCGTTTCCGAAACAGAGACTTTTCTTTTGTTGGAGCCTTGATCCTGCTTTATGCTTGAATCGGTGGTCTGCTCAACCATGCCTTCAGGTGCAGCGTGAGGCTGTTCGAGGAATGAAAAGTCTACAGAGCCTCGTTGAGCTGCTAAAGTCTCTCCAAAAGTGAGTGACGAGGACTCCTGCACAGAAGGCGGGAGATAATCTCCGTCCGGTCGAGGGTCCTCCATACCACGAGACTCTTCGAGATGTCCCGTCTCATTTTCCTTCTCTGGATCGATTAAATTCGAGTCATCGTCGAGCTGATGCAGAATCACTGGCATTCTCGGCTTGATCAGGCATTGAACTTTAATGTCGTTGGCGTACAGTCGTGCGAGGAGTGGAAGATTGCTTGCATGATGCGGAGACGCATTCTGGATACTTGCGAGGATCGCCTCCCTGTTCTGTGACAAGATTGCAGCTCTGTCCATTGTGGCCCTCAGATTCTTTGTAACCAAGCCGGAAGGAATGTAACTGAGCAACAAGGGCAGCAAGTCAGATGCAGCACTGTGGACATCTGGCTCCACCTGATGAATAGTGTCCGACACTGCCAATGGTCCGACTATACTCTCAGGCTTTTTTGATAATGAGCCGTTGCCTTTGCCTTTCGCAAAATCGGATAGCTCGGAGGAAGATGTATGACCAGTGGGTGGAAGAGCATCTGGACAGCAAGCAGCTATTAGAGGCCTGAGAGACTCAACAGACTCTTTATCCAATGTCGCTCCAAGAAGAGGGAGCAGCAGCGCCAAAACAGCATATGTAGCGACTCGAATTGCAGGCACTGAAGATTCTTTCTCGAATACCCACGACACCTGGAGAAGTAACTCGGGGGCAATAGGAAGCGAGCTGGCCTGTAATCGGCTTAGAATTGCTTGAACCGTCCTAATCAAGGCAACGTGTATATCTGGAAGAATATTCGATAGTTCTTCTCGCTCAGCCCTCTCAAATCTCGAGTCGGCTCTTCCGCTGCTTTCCCAATCCCGCGGAGAAGGCGGCCTTGCGACGGAGAAAAGTCGATTAAACATATCCGCGATGTGGCCGATGGTAGGAGAGGTACTATAAGATGCCGGAGTACGGAAGTATTGTTCTAGCAAACCAAGCAGCCCATTGATCCTCTCAGCTCCGGAAGGGATTCCAACCCAGGGTCCTAGACCGATCGAATCTTTCTCCAAGCGAGATGGAATCGGTTGAAGCGCCTCGATATTATGTTGCACAGGGTAATAGCCTACAACAGATTCCCAGTTCTCGTTGATACTTCGAAAGACCTCATCTGCAGTCTCATGAATGGTCGTGATGAGACGCCTCAATGCCGTTTCCCATTCTTCTGCAGATGCGTTTTTTGGAGCGCATTCATGTAGTTGTACGTAGAGCTTTCGTGCATCTTCTCGAATGCTCTCAGGTACTGGAACGCTTGGCAGGAGCTGGTCCCCAGAAGACAACATAGATGCTGGTGCAATATACTGCACAAGTGCTTCTCGAATCCGTGGAGCATACGTACGGAAGATTGTTGGATGACGACCAATTAATTGGGAGAAGCTCTTTAATACGATTTCAACCAAATTCAGATGCGTTCTTATAGAATCAACACCAACGTCCAGGATCTGAAGGCACGCCGACACTAGGGAAGGGAGGTTTGGTGTGACGATTTCTCGGATCAAGGTCGCATATTCACGAGCCAAGACAAAAATCCGCGTTATCGTGATGATTGACAGCACTTTCGTAGTCGGCGGATCATTCTTGTTCAATATGGTAAGTAAACTCCGCGTCCATCTTGCGGACCCTTGAACGGCCTCATAACCTCCAAGCTCGACTGCGCTCTTGGCCATCACCACGCCCGTCCATCTTCCTTCAATAGACCGATCCTGGAGCAGACTTGAGATTCGAGTATTGAGCTTATGGAAAAGTGTTGAAGTTTCTGCTCTGTCCTTGGAACCAGGAGTGCCGGGTGTGGAAAGAACGCTTTTGCACCGTTCCAACTGAGCGCTGAGATGTGGTGTAATATTCGGTAAATGCTGAGTCGGGGTTGTCGTAAGGCGATATGTCACCGCTCGAAGGGCGACAGCCTCATAGGATGCCTCTACAGGCGCCATCGATGGCTGAAGAGACTTGAGATTTCACAATTGGTCGTCAAATCTTTTGTATAAAAAAGGCGCCACGCCAAGCCATCCAAGGAAATTTACCGTCGTGTAAGCGGGCGGCTAGCGCGCCAGTCTGCCGCAGGACAACGAATTCATGTGCAGCTCTCCGCCTTCTCCTGTCCGGATTCTCGAAGCACTGCTCCTTGGACGCGTTCAGTTCATTATGAGACAGAAGGAATCCATTGAATCGAATGTGCGATAGCACTCGCTCCGCCCACAATGGCCGTACGTCGCGCCCCTTGCACAATTTCTCCGTTGCCTCGAAGCCTTGAGCTCCGACGTCATACTCGGCGTCCAGGATTTGGCATGTAGCTAATACTACGCAACAGGGACAATTGAGCGAAAAAGCGATTCGATACCTCGCGCAATTGGACGCGGCGCGATGTGATGGCCGCTGGAATGAAGTCCCGGAGCTTGCGCGCAAGGTCGAGAAGCATGCGCCGCAGAGAAAATGTGCAGCTGCCCCCGACTCCTTGGAAATATATCGTTGACAGTGCATAGGCCTCGCTATCACCGCCCGAACAGAGGCACAGATTGCAGTCCAAGGTCCCCAGCGACCCGTCACCGCACTTTCGGATTCCTCGAAAACGAAGTCGCTCTTGTCACCGCTCCTTGCCCCACTACAAGCTGCTTTCGAGCAAAGCAACGTCCTGTCCGAAGATGCATTCGAAGCGACAGTATGCCTGGCTTGGATACAATGGCTGCTAGGGGAGCCGCAACTCGCTGTGGCACAACTACCAGATGACTTTGCAGTCTTGCTGAAGGAGCTGTTAGAGGGCGATCGCACCATTGGGCAGTCGGTGCGCGTCTGCGCAATCAAAGGCGCCTACATCAAAGGTATGGAAAGGGCACTATCTCACATATGCTGGAATTGAGCCATCTGCTAGGCCATTCTCTCGAGAAACTACGGGCTGTCCAGTCGGCCACCTCCACCTACCTTTCCATGCTCCCTTACCTATCCTCCTTCCAGAGCTTTAAGACGACCAACTCCCAGTTCTGCCTTTGGACACAATGCCTCCTGACCCGCCTCTGCGTCATATCTGCCTCTCCTACCGTCCCGGTCACCGGCATTGACATCAACACCACACTCTGGCTTTTCAGTATTTGGCAGACGTTCTGGACAACCTCCACAGCGCTCAGGAGTATCAGTGGATATGACCCTCGAAAAGATTTGGGATACTTGTGGCGAGATGTATGGTTCGCATACTACAGGACATTGAGTGACATCTTGCAACGTGGTTGGCTGTATTCTCTAGGGCATTCTGCGGACACCGCTCCTCGGGTTTTAGAGTCCCCGGAGATTTTGAGCGAAGACGAGTTTCTCGCATCGAGATTGCGTCAAAGAGCAGATTTGAAGAACATCGAAGCGATCAATGAGAGCTTCCTTCTCAAAGAGACCACATTCCCCAAAGCCACCGAACGGAATGAGGACGTAGAGGCATGGGCTGATGCTGTAATGCGTAATTGGCGTGTAATGTGCGGCCCGACATGGACAGATGAAGAGCTTGGTGCAGGAGGTAAGGGTGCTGTTGGCCGAGGAGTCCTGGACATCCTATATCGTGCCGCTACGAAGACATATCACTCGACGCAGATTCTGCGACACTTATTTACAGTCCACGCATCGCTGGCGGAATTTGATCTTGCGTTCAAAGCCTTCGACTCATATGTCGAGATTGTGACTAGGGGCAAAGATGATGCAGAGAAGAGCGGGGAAGCCGATCGGGCCCTCGACGATGACGACACCGTGTTGAAGACATCGGCAGAGGCAATTCGGATATTATGTCGTTTTGGCGGTCGAAAGGAGGCAGAAAAGGCAATAGAGATTGGCGATAGAATGGAGAAATGGTTGAAGCAACACACGCCGGTTGTACCCACAACAAGGTCGTCCCGAGAGGACCAGGAAGACCGGACAGAGATGGCGGTCTCTCCGAAGGCCATATCAATTGCGTATAGAGCAATTGCCCTGAGCCAAGCACATTGGGCACGGGTCACTTACGATGCGAAAGCGAGAGCCGGACTCCAAACGCAAGCCGTTCACTGTTTCACAAAATCGCTGGATCCGAAGTTTGAAGACCCGCGGAATGTGGAGACGGTGTACTCACTCAGTCTTTTGCTAGCTGAGACCCGAGATATTTCGGGGGCAATCAAGCTGATCAAGCAAGCATTAGGTCCATTATCCAACTCGATCCCGGCGCTGGCCCCTGACGGTGTAATGTCAGACGGGGAAAGGCTGGCCTCTGACGGCAGCTACATAGCAGAGAGGAGGGCAGTACCTATATGGCACTTGTTGGCGTTGCTCCTTACTGCGAGATCTGAATACACAACAGCTGGGCGTGCATGCGATGCTGCCTTCGAACAGTTTCGCGATCCCTCAAATCTTTATGGCGCCGAAGAATCTGAGCGCTACAAGAGCGATCATCTAAACCAACTGTCCGCCACATCAATGAACGAAAAAGCAGGGCATCGGAGAACAACGGGCATAGTTGATCGTATGGAGGCATTTGAACGTGAGAGCCTCTTGCAGGTCAAAATAACGCAGCTTTCGCTTATAGAAGCGATCGACGGGAGCACTGCTGCTGTCGACTCCTCTGATCAACTTCTTGCTTTGTATGCACGGCTTTTTGGAGACCCGTCAAGTGCTCCGTTGAACTTGCAGCCGACAGCTTCGTTCCTATCACCGCCAAAGACGGCAAGATCACTCAGGGACAGCATACTCGGGAGATCAAGTAATTCGAAACGGATATCGCTTAGACCGAAGTCTGGCATAGCGGGATCGACTGCGACGGGTATCTCTAGGCCATCAACGATGGCAACGCACGCTACAGCACCGGCGCCTACAATTCAAGTCATTGATGAAGAGGGTCAAAACATGCAAGATGAGCAGAAGCATTCTCATCATCATGTATTACACCATAAGCCCCATTCTGAGCGACCGGTGAGCAGGCGGAGTGAAAGTGTCAGACTGAGGAGGCGAAGAAGCCAAGACCTCGAAAAGCAAGAGCCACGACCTGCTACATCCAACGGCGTTAATGAAAAGGCCCCTCTCGTGGAAGACCCGCCACCGGTACCACCGATACAATCTGCTACTCACAACGCGGAGGATGTTGAGTATCATGCCATATCTAGCGACGAAGAACGACCAGCGACGCGGAATTTCCCGCCTATCGCACATAATTTACCGTTAGAGAAAGAACCGCCACCCGCAGGTCAGCATAACCAGCCGCCTCACCAAGATGTTCGTCTTCCAGCACCATTCCCAACCTCTCCAGATACTTCCGATTACGCAGCCCTCGAACCGAAGCTCCCGGTGCTGCAAGAGCGGCGGCATAAGGTTAGCCTACTGGTGCAGGTCTGGCTCTTTATTGCCGGCCTCTATACCAGGGCGGCGATGTATGAGGATGCTAAAGGCGCGATTGATGAAGCTTTTAAACTTGTGCAAGGTTTTGAAGGAGAAGTGAGTAAACAAGATCCGAGCGTGAGGGGCTTCTCAGACAGAGGCTGGGGAGGAGGCAAGAGTGTGGAGGGATTGTGGGGAGATGTCTGGGCTGAGGTATATCTACCTCATTACTGTCAATGTTGACGGAATGGGTCTTAGCTAACTATGACTCCAGCAAGGTCACCTCGCACGCGCCCGCGAACTCCCCCACGAAGCTATGGCATACTACGAGAAGGCCCTCTCCCGTTTTCCAGATCATCCTGCGGCAACGGTGGGTTTGTCAGAGATCCTGCTCGACATTTATTGTCAAAAGATCCCACCGGAGCCTGCAGACCCTGCTTCACTCCTCCCGTCTACCTTCTCCACTCCGGACAAAGACACTGCGTCTGCTCAGATGCCATCCAACGGGGATCTTGCGGGGAACGCAAACTCGACCCAATACCATTCAACTCCGAGAGAGCATCACGCAGATGGTGCGACTGGAACTTCACAATCACAAATCAAGCCTATAACGCCAGAAGAGTTGAACAGGCTTGCGGCACGTGATCGTGCTTACAGTCTACTCTCCAGCCTTACAAAGTTGGGATGCGGATGGGATTATTCAGAAGCATGGTTCGCCTTGGCCAGGGCGTATGAAGAAGGTGGTCAGGTAGAGAAAGCGAAGGAGGTGTTGTGGTGGTGCGTCGAGCTAGAGGATACGAGACCGATTCGTAGCTGGGGTGCAATTGGCTTGGGAGGCGGTGTGCTTTAAAAATTCATGAAGGGCTTGTAGTGAGTGAAGATTTTGTGATTTGGAAATTCGGCGTGTTAACGACGAGATCAAGAGGCCCTTATGAACCTACGGGTCTTCAAACATTTTCTGAACACCTGCGTATAGAATTCTGACCTTGCTCCCGAGTGTTAACCTTGATGGAATCTTTGATGCCTAAAGTTTCACATCTTCTTGTGAAACTGGATGACCTTGTCACTTCTTAAATTCTGCCTTCGAGTCTTCATTTCTTCTTTCACAAGTCTTAACTCTGTCTGGAGTGGTGGGAATGAGTCAGGCAACTCTTCGCGCGTTTCAGGCATCCACATATGCTCCAATGGAGTAACATGCTGCCACAGCTCCGGAGCGTTCTTAAACTTCTACTTCTCTTTATGCCTTTGATTCTTTGCTTCCCATCACCATATCACCGCATCACCGGCGTTGATCTCTCGTGATGCTGCGAACAATCCAAGAAATCTGAGATGCGCGCGACTGCCTCTTTAGCATCTGGGCAACAACACCCCTCATCAGCCCATCGGGAAGGAGCGACTGCTGAGATCAAAATACGTCTTCTAGCGCAATCTACGCCAGCCTCACCAAAGCATGTCAACGCCAATTTCCAAGCAGTCAGAGTCGCCCTCTACAACAGCAACCGTGTCAATATGGTCGCCCTCGAATAGCGAGCGCACCATTGACTCCCCTGCATCGACTCTGTCCTTCACCTCGCCCCCTCTTTCACCAACAAGTCGCGGTTATCGAAGCGGTCATCATGATTGCGAGGATTTGCGTGGCCTTGGGGTTTTCTTCGAAGATGGCGCCGCCTCGTCGAAAGCCCCTGCGGATGCAGAAAATCGACAAGTAGCACTTCAGAATCCGCCCGCCCCACCATTTTCACCGCAACCATCAGTCTTGAATCCAATACTTGAGGTCTGTGATGCTCAGCCGCATGCCGAATCGTCGATGCGAGCGTCAGAATGGCGCGAGGGATCCGAGCCATATGTATACCAGATCTTACCCTGCCTCCAATGCGCGATGAAAGGCATGCCCTGCAACAAGGCTGTTCCGTCTTGTTCTCGATGCGTTCGAAACGGCGAGGCCGTTTGTCTGGTCCAGCGAGTTAAGACGGCTGAAGAGTGGAAGAGCATTTTTAATGAAGGGAAGAGGGCAGAGACGGAACACGTCTTCCGCCAAAAGAGCATTTACACTGGAGGTCTGGAGGAAGTGTTGAAGGTGGAAGAGTCGGTAAGTAAATTTATCTGTGCCCTTGCGGAGAATGATCGCTGACTGGTGATAGTTGCTTGAGCAGTTGAATGCACGGCTAGCTCATCGCAATTGGGTGTTACCAATCGCGTGCGAGGGTCACCGCCTCTCTGGCTTCTGTGCGCCGTATGGATTACAGAAGTACGACCTAGCTCAAGCTATTGAGCAGATGAGGCTTGGTGATGGTTCTACGAAACCGCTAAAGTCCATGGGATCCTTGTGTGATTTGTGGGCGGAGGTGTCAACGTGTTGATCATGAAATGTCACTGGGAGAGGGGAATTGCAAGTGGAACCACACTGCTCTCATGCGACTTGCATCATATTCGGGACGAGCATCAAGGCCTGGCAGACGGAACTGATATATACGAGCTAGAATTTGCTCAAGATGGATTAAACGAACGCTATGTTGAAGGAGAAAAGTGAAAGCAGCAAGGTGCTGAGAACATGAGCTTGCTCTGACGAAACTCGTCAAGAACTGAAGAATCGCTGATATGCTAAGGCCCTAACAAAATGAAAACCCCAAATGCACACTTGATGCCATGATGTCTATACGCTTCAGTTCTTTAATCATCAACCGTCTTTCCGCTCTCTTTACGACCAACCACTACGTTGGTCAAGGGCACAGGCTCGCTTCCGATGCTATCAGCTGAATGTTGACGGCCAGCAAATATATTGCGGATGCGAGACACCAAGCTTGTCTTTCCGGTCTCCTCTCCATTAACATGCATCGAAAACCGATGTGATACCAAGGTCTTAGCGGAAAGATAGCTCTTTGTTGGTGAGTTGGGCGTGCCGTTGCTGGTGGCTAGAGCGGAGTTGCTAGCACTACTACATAGTCAGCTTCTATTGCCTCAAGGTATGAACGGAAGAGCTTACAGTGAGTCGGTGCCAACAAAGGTATTGGCGGAGCTTCCTCTGCTGAACAAGCTCTTTGCCTTGCCACCAAGCAAGCTCCACTTTCCACTGTTGCCGGTCCGGGTCTGATGCCTCGTCTCTTCCAACAAAGATGGCCAAATCTTGCCCAGGCCAAGAGTTGCCAGCCAGCCTCTGTACATCTTCAGCGCCTCAGTTCCTGTGCCAAAGAAGAAGAAGACAAGCCATCCCGCAATGATGCTACCGAAGGTCTCCGGTCGTACTTTTCCATGGCTTGGATAGAGATAGATGATGTCCCACTCAGAGTGTGTATATGACCAGGAGAAGGGTCCTGTAGAGACCGGAAAGGCGAGCGAGAAGGCATAGAGGTTGGCCGGCAGTTGAGAGCATATGATGAGGAGGCATAAGATGAACGTGCGCCAGAAACGTGAGCGGGTTGAGCTATGGCTCCGGATGAGGGTGGAAAAGTCGCGAGAGTAGCGGATGAGGCGGTAGATCACAATGCCTACAAATGAGACGTGAGATAGTAACTGAAAGTGAGCAATCTAGGAGTGGACAGTGCTTACATGCATAGATGGCAGCAATGAGATCAAAGATTGGGAACCACATCACCGTTAGGACGATGCTGAGCCAGGAGTCGGCGATCACATAGACGCAGCCCGTTATGCCGAGGATGGCGTAGCGGCCTGCCTGAACGACGTAGAAGACCAAAATGAAGAACAGCGGTGCACCATAGCACAGGAGTAGTTCGAGCACCAATTTACGTCTCTTCTCGATCTTGCTTGTCGATATGACTGTCGCGTTCGTATCCAGGACTCTGGCCAGCTCACGGAAGATGCAAATGGTCGCCGCGGACCCACCAAGAGCGCCCATGAGATACAGACGAACCTCAATGTCGCAGAACACAGCGCCCTGGAACCACTCAGTGACGTTGTCACGCGGCCATATGAGTACATTCGTGAATGTGACGAGGTTGAGGACTGTGAGGTAGATGATGAGGCTGGCAGCGCCGACGTTGCGATGCCTGAGGTGCCATATCAAGGGAGGCAGGTCGAGAAGGATGGCAATGATGGCCAATATAGGAAGAATGACTGCAAGCGGGTAAAGTGGATATGTCTGCGATTCTGCGTCTGTTGCCATGGTTGCAGATGACGGAGCAGTGGCGGAATCTGGGTTCATCAGTCCAGCTGTTGAGTTGCCACAACTCTCTGTACTCTTTCAGAAGCCTGAGGGCAAAATGTATGAGGCCGCAGAAAGTCCACGAGAAGTCTTGGAACTCGAAGAAGAAGAGAATGATGAAGGAGAAAGAGAGGGTCGAAGTCGAGCTTGGGAAATGATACAACCATTGCTCCAGTTCAAGGATGCTCAATAAGCTCAATAACTGGAACATCACCATAGAGTTTATTGAGGTTTTAAAACACGAATAAGGAGGCTGGTGGCCCAAAGTCAAGTTGGAGCAGCATTTGGTCATGGTGTGAGTGTTTCTGAAACCTCAGTGCCGTATTTGGGCTTCAATAAGAATTTTGCCAGCGACAATAACGAAAGGGGGATTTTCGAACAAAATTAAAGTTAAGATGCAAAGAAATTCATTTGTTGACACTGAATTTGAATTTGAACGCGGCAAAAGTTTTCTTCGATACTGGATGACCGCTTCTAAGGGGTCGAAAACGACTGGAGTTCTTTCTATCGTATCAGTTAACCTCGCCATACTATGAACGAGTATGAAAGGTGATCTACGTTAGTTGAATATGCCGTTGGAGACTTGAATCGGTCATTCTATTGCTGCTTCAAAGCGCCTACAGGGCGAGTAGATTTGAACCTCGGAAGGTGGAAGAGTTCTGGTGCATCCCTGAATGACCGCCGAGCTTTCAGGCGCGTCACCACCGCGCTTCCCAGCTCCCCAAACGCCATTTGCCAACCACAACTTCCATTCCCGTACAACCTCGAGCATGCGCGCGACCACTCAGCTTGGTCGTTGCAGTGGGTCGCACCGCCCTCAATGGGAACGCAAAGCCGCGAAAGCCTTCGAAAGGTGAATTGCCAGCATGGACAACGACCGCCTCTCGCCTCCACTGGTGCCGAATGGAAAGTCGACAATGCCTCCGCCAGACGCGAACGCGCATGCGTCCACCACGCGCCATGACAGCCATGGAGCATCTGCGTCGGGCTTTGAGCGTCCCTCCATTGCGGGTGCTGGAGTGCGAAGACAACCTACGTTAGGCCGACGGAGGAGCTCAATCGTGAGCGACTTTTCTCAGTCGATGCACGAGTCTACCGAGAGTTTGCTACTGCCGAGGGCTGGCGGGAATGTACGCGGAAGAAGAGAAGAAAGCACACATTGGCATAGCATCCCTCTGGCATTTGCTATTTTACCTGCCTTGGGAGGCCTGTTCTTCGAGAATGGAAGCGCTTTCATCACGGATATATTCCTGCTTGGACTGGGCGGGCTCTTCCTCAACTGGTTCGTGAGGATGCCTTGGTGAGGATTCGGTGCAATAGTCGCATAAGCAGAGATGCAGTAGAGCTAACGTCCATATTTAGGGAATGGTATTATTCTGCGCAAGCCGTGACCGCCATCAAACCCGAGAGCACTATCCCCGATACAATCATGGAAGAGAGCGAGGAGGATGAGGCAGTCATTGTTTCTGAGGCAGAAACAGCAGACACTTCTAAAGACAAGGAAGCGAAGCCGGACAATATGTCCAAGGAATCACAGCATGATACTGAAAAGCGCGATGCAGCTGCCGCAGAATTGCAGACCCACGAGAGTCTCGCTCTCTTAGCTTGTTTCCTCGGACCTATTATAGGCGCATACCTCTTACATGGCATTCGATCCCAACTCACTCGTCCTTCTGAAGGCCTCGTTTCCAACTTCAACCTCACAATATTTGTTCTTGCAGCCGAGCTACGGCCATGTTCTCATTTCATCACACTCATACAAGCACGAACGTTGCATCTGCAACGCGTTGTCCAAGCAAATACAAGCGACATTGATCGGGTTCAGGACGAGAAGATTTCAGACCTTCAGACACGGCTTGAAGAGACGGAGGCGCGCATTGAAAAGACAATTTCTGCTGCCGAATCTCGGACTGTGAAAGATGGCGCTGCTGCTGAAGTACAAGCAATCCGTCTGTCTCTCCAACCGCAGTTGGATGCGTTGAACCGTGCAGTGCGCCGGTATGAGAAGCGCCATACCACGCAGACTATTCAAACAGAAGCACGCCTGCAAGACCTCGAAGCTAGGCTCCGCGATGCCCTATCGCTGGCTGCGGTTGCTGCCAACCGAAGCCAGAGACCTGGAATTGTCTACTATACTCTGCAGTGGCTCAGTTCGCTGTTCATGGTACCCTTTCAGGTACTCTGGTCATTGGCTAGATGGCCTTTTGATGCCGTAGTTAACATGCTTGCCTTAGGGAAGACTTGGATAGCTGGCGGAAGGACAACGGGGAAACCGAAGCAGAAGAGAGCCAAGGAGAAGGATGTAAGCGGGCAGAGGATTTCTTCAAGGGGACGCAAGCAATGACGAGCTCTCTCGACACCCATAGAGATGCAAAAAAAAAAGGCCGATGCATGGATAATGGCGACAAGGTAATGATACCCGGACAGCGTTGATACCTGTTGTTTAAGTACCTCCGGAATATATACAAAGAGATTCCCCAGGGCATTTTAGATCGATTTTCGATTTTCAATTACGCGTAGTTTTGCATCTTCACTGCCTTGAGTTTGGCATAAGTCGACCCGTTCAATTGGATAATTATAGAATGCCAAGGACTGTTTGCAAATGACACAAACAACTCCTCCGCCTTCCGCTTCCGCCGACGACACGGATCGACATCCCGCCCGTCCTCTCATCCCAACTCTCCAATCGCAGGTTTTATCTCGACCATGTCACAGATCCGGCGCTTCCAACACTTCGACGCCAGTAATACAAGTTACCAACGCTTTCTCCCAGCGTACCAATGATCTAAGCTTCACTTGGCACGCGCCTGTCCTTGCAGACGTCCGAATGAGAAGCTCCAGAGCTCGTGGCTCCACCCGTAAGGCCTGGCGAATACGAGCTGCTGCTTTGGGGAACGCTCCTCCGAAACAAGCGGCAGCTCGTCGCTTGTCACTGCAACGATCGCCATGCTACAGATGGGAGTTTGCCCACTCTGCGGTCAGAAGAGCTCACGGCGAGCTAAATCTCGGCGCCAACTAGAGAGCTGCCTTCCCAGAGCAGCTAAAGACGTTTCAAGGATCGTCATACTTTATGCAGACATCCAATGTTTAGATGGAAGGTGGATCGTCAGGCGCGCAGATGGGCAGGTACACTTACAGATCAAGGCAGGTAAAGCAAGCCAGTTCATATTGAACAAACATGTCACGATGTAGATAAGAATGCGTGATGCCCGGCTCTTCAATTACATTTCATTTCGCCATTAGCAAGTAAAATAGCACCCCAGTCGCTCTATTACCATCTCATCTCAGGTCTTCATTTCGACTCAGAACCATTCATTTCTATCAGGCGGTATATTTCATCATGTCGTTTACAACATTTTCTGCCCTCTCACTCCTGGCATCCCTCCCTTCAGCTCTGGCTTGGGGAACACTCGGCCACGAGACTGTCGCCCTCATCGCCCAGAACTACGTCTCAGACGACACTGCATCTTGGGCACAAGGCATCCTCGACATCACCAACGACACATATCTTGCAACTGTCTCTACTTGGGCAGACAGCTACCGTTACACGTCCGCCGGCTCCTTCTCCGAGCCATATCATTTCATAGACGCGAATGACGACCCACCAAGCAGTTGCAATGTTGACTATGACAGGGACTGCGGTGATGGAGGATGTGTCGTTAGCGCCATTCAGAACTATGTAAGCTGAAAAAGCATGCTTGGTCTTCCAAAAGATGTAAAGCTAATGGCTTGCAGACCAAGCGAGTTCAGGAGAGCTCACTATCCAAGACTCAAGTGGATTATGCATTGCGGTTCATTATCCACTTCGTCGGTGACATCCATCAGCCTCTACATGACGAAGCTCTTGAGGTTGGTGGTAATGACATCGACGTCACCTGGGATGGCGATGACAATAACCTTCATCACATCTGGGGTAAGTTCGCGCTTTTCTTGCATTGAATACGCACTCTACACCTCGTTCTAACAGTCTCGCAGACACAGAAATGCCAGAGAAGAAGGTCGGTGGGTACACCATGTCTGACGCGCAGTCTTGGGCAAAATCTCTCTCTTCCGAAATCGACTCCGGCAGCTACTCTTCTGACAAGGACGGCTGGCTTGATGGAATCGACCTCTCTGACCCGGTTACTACTGCGATGGGCTGGGCTACGGATTCCAACGCATACGTCTGCAGCACCGTAATGCCGGATGGTGTTAGCGCTGTCGAGAAGGGCGACCTAGACGGTGACTACTATGATAGTGCGATTCCGATCATTGAGCTCCAGATTGCGAGAGGTAAGCAATCATATCGGTGAAGAACATACCCTTGCGCTAACAAGAAATACAGCCGGATACCGTCTTGCAGCATGGTTGAACTTGATCGCAACTGGTGAGACTAGCTTGAAGGTGCGAAGCATCAAGAGGGAGACAGGCGAGCCTGTAGCGATGATCCCGCCGGACAGGAAGAGGACATGGAAAGATGCGCAGAGAGTAAGAAGGGCATTTGGTGGCCATCGCTGCTGAGGACGTCGATTAGATTTGCGAGATGGATTTAACAGTTGGGTTCTTTTGTGGATAGATGGATACGAAGGACCTCTCGTCTCATGAGTCTCGCGATGTATTTCATGAAAGATACCAAAGAAATTATGACTTTATAAATGATGATACCCTCTTGTCGTTTGCATTCATACATGTATGGTACTCCGCTGATGGTAAATTCTGGCCCGCACAAGTTCCCTTGCACTTTTTGCGTTCTCCAAATGAGACGTCCACGAAGTAGTTCTCTTGCTAGGGCAGGAGATTTTTGCCCCGCTTTTTCCGAAGTGGACTGTGAAGGGATATCCTAACAGCTGACAAGCTGGATCAATGCGCTCTCTCCTCTTCAACCTTTCATATGATCTCTGCTTCTTAATGCTTTATTTGTGAAATCTTTGATAAATGCATATGTCTTTTGCACTGCTCTACTCCTCTGCTCTGTCAGGACGGCGCAGATTAGCAAGCGTTCGCAACCAGTGCTGCTTCGATGCCAGCTGGCCCGGCCTTGAAAGATATTTCATCGAATCTCGGAGCCCAAAATAGCACTTCGTCTCACTAGACCCGAATGAACTCGGTCGCGATGTTCTCTCCATCAATCACAGAGTAAGAAGACGACAGTGGCGCTGGCGATAATGCCGTTGACATCGGCGTTAGAATCCCCATGTCGGTCTTAACTAGAATTCCTGCGCGGCGTTAGGGCTGAGTGCCAATTCTGGTATTCCTTGAGCTCGCAACAGCTCATTTTACACGTCTATTCATATCTGGTAATCTTAGGCAACAGTATTTACAGTTACTTAAGTAGGTAAGATATATCAGGATGGATGTGTGGGTAGGATCAAATATTGAATCAGCCCTCTTCAATCGCATTGGACAACTGCTCCGATTTCAGATATTCCGACTTCTTTATTTTCCATACATAAAGCTACGATTTCCTTCATTTAGTCTCATCCAGCCCCGTAAATTTCCAAATTGAATCTTGCCCGATCATCGAAATGTCCTCGCGTGTAGCGATCATTGGCGGAGGTCCAGCCGGCCTGACCCTTGCTCGCATTCTCCAGCAAAACAGCTCAATCGAAGTCACAGTTTTTGAAAAGGATGAATCTTGCCATGCCCGCGGCCAAGGCGGTTCCCTCGATCTACAACCTGGTTCTGGGCAGGCTGCACTGCACGCAGCAAACCTCTACGACGAATTCATGAAACACACCACTCTGGGTGGTGAAGACTTTCGGCTTGTGGATAGGCATTTCAACATCTACCAGGACATTCGAGATACCGAGACAGGCAAGCCAGAAATCGACCGTGGCAAGTTGAGGCAGATTTTGTTGGATTCATTGGAGAAGGGGACAGTGAGGTGGGGCGCCAATGTGATAAAAGTAGAGCAAGGGAAGGTCATTCTAGACAGTGGAGAAGAGGGTGGCTTTGATTTGATTGTCGGTGCTGACGGTGCTTGGTCAAAAGTCCGGCCCATGGTAACGGATTCTAAGCCCTTCTACTCCGGTATCACTGGCATCGAATTCGTGCTTCGCAATGCCAAAATCAATCATCCCCAATCGTCCGAAGTGGTCGGTAACGGAAGCATCGCTGCATTTGGAGAAACAGATCCGAACGGGATCGCCTGCCACCGACTGAGCAATGGGGATATCACTGTTTATGCTATATGCAAGCGCCCGGAGAACTGGATCAGGGATGAGCTAGACACGAGCAGTCCTCACGGGACTTGGCAACATGTTTTGAAGGCATACACCGATTTCGATCCTCGATTGCAGCAGCTGTTCAAAGATGCTGACGTCAGCGAAGACACTGTTCTGCCGCGCCAGTTATGGATGCTCCCGCCTGGAGCCAGGTGGGAAACTAAGCCTGGCTTCACATTGATTGGCGATGCGGCGCATTTGATGACTCCCTTTGCTGGCCAAGGAGTGAATATCGCGATGCAGGACAGCCTCAATCTGGCGAAAGAGATCCTTGCTTTTCGAGATGACCTGACAAAAGCCATCTCGAATTACGAGCAGAGCATGTTCGTGTACGCTGAAGAAGCTACAACACTCACGGCAATGAATCTCCAAGACTGCTTCTTACCAGGTGGTGTGGGAAAGATGTCTGCTCAGATCGACAAGAGGATGGCAGCGATGTTGGCAAAAGAAATGGCAACTTCGTGAAGTGGTATCAATGCTAGTTGAAATCGTTGCCTCTTCGGAATTGCACTTTTCTGCCTTGATCTAGCGAGCGTCGCGAAGAAGCTTAGATTTAATCATTGCTTTGCCAATTAATACTATATAGATGTATAGAACTCACCACTCACGCATATCATGTATTTTCATATTGAGCCTTTTTTCCTGCAAAGAATACTGGTGATAATTGACACAGGAAAAGTCTGCCTGTGAAACTCGGTTTGGGAAACATATTTGTGGTTCTGAATGTCAGAGAAGAAAATGAAGTGGAAATCTTTGCAATTGGATGATGTGTCAGTGATGCTCTCCTCTGTTAATCACTTTATATTTCAATACAGTTAACGTCCGTAGGCCCTGTATTTATTCTGCCCAAACTGCAAGTAGACCAATTCAATCAGCTTCACTCTGTACACACTTGTAAACGCCCGGCCTGTTCTATACTTTCTTGGTTAAGCTGCTGCGGATATATCGGAGATACAATAAATTGTTTACCACCATGTTTATAGTCCAAATCTCGCTCGGATCTATCGGAGATATGCTCCATCCCATAGTTTGCAATCTGGGTATTGAAGTAGGTCAACAGCTTTATCTGATGGAGCTTTGGTTCTTGTTTTCATCCTGTGATATCCGCATCCTTGGTAAAGGCGGCTAGTAACTGGACTTGAATTCACCTTCTCGGCCTCACCTTCTCATCTGTATGAGTGTGTGTCTCACATCAACGGTACTGCGAAAACGAACAATATGGGCGGGCTTCGAGTTATCATAGTTGGTTCAGGTCTCGCCGGTTTGACTGCTGCACGCATTCTGCGCGAGAATCATCACGTTACTGTGTATGAACGTGGAGGTGCAACGATTGCGACTGGCGGACAAGGTATCATCATCGCTCCGAATGGGGCGAAGATTCTCGAGTCGATAGGATATGATCGTGAACGCGCTGGTGCGGTCCCAATATACGGTATACGGATTTACGACGCGAACGGCAACGTAAAAGAAGACTTCGCAATGGATTTGAAACCTCGATTCGGAGCAGACTGTTTAGCTCAGAAGCGGTCCGACTTCAGGGACGAGCTTATGCGACTAGCCACAGCTCCATCAGCCACCCTTGGTATCCAAAGCGAACCGGCAAAGATGGTTTTCAACGCTGCGGTGACAGGCTTGGATCCCGAGGAAGGCGTTGTCACGCTGAGCGATGGTTCTACAGCAACTGCGGACGTTGTGGTTGGTCAGTATGAACAACTCAAATGGGTCCATATCCAATCGAAAAGGGTCTGACGTAGACACAGTTGCTGATGGCGTGCATTCACGCCTCCGCAATGTCGTTGTTGGCAGTGATGACTACGCAGCAAGAAAGACAGGACTTACGTGTTATCGTATTGCTGTTTCTGTTGAAGATGCTGAAAAGGCACTCGGCGACTTGCCTCTGCCTCACTGGTGGGAGCCCAGCACCTGCCAGAACCGTTCGTCGTTACTATACGGCCCTGATGGCAGTGCCCGCATGGTGACTGCGTATCCTCTTCGTAATCAAACATACTTCAACCTCTCTTGTATCTTGCGAACACAAGAGTCAACCAAAAGTACGACCGAGTCATGGAATGTAGACGGTGATCGTTCCAAGATGATGGAGGAATTTGGTGATTTTGGTGAACAACTTCGCAGGATTCTCAGGTGAGGCAGCTTACTCCTGGCCCAAGGTACATAAAACTAATGCCAATAGTGCTGCAACGGAAGTGAAGGTGTGGGAACTGCAGGACCTGGAAGCTCTCCCAACGTGGACAAGGGGTCGTGCAATGCTTATCGGAGATGCTGCCCATGCCATGACGCCAATGCAAGGTCAGGGAGCAAATATGAGCATTGAGGATGCTGAGAGTCTTCGACTGCTGGGTCCAGGAACACGCCGTGAAGAAGTCCAGAAGATCCTTGAGCTGGCGGAGAGTGTCCGAAGACCACGAACTGCTCAAGTCTTAGCAGAAACACGCAAGTCCCACTCTACTGTCGGAGTAGCAGAAAGAGCGACTAGAAACTTGGAGTTTAACTGTGGATACAACGGTATCCATGAGGCTCTCAAGGCTCACCAGGGGGGGCTAGATGTATGACTGTGAAATGGTGCAGAACTTTGTTGAGGCAATTGTAATAGTAGATTTGAGAAATTTTTCATAGGTGAGAAGGGAGAATCTCTACTCTAACATTAGCGCTAGCATCATATCATGCAAATGAATGGATATGAGATGTCGTATATGATCTCAAGTAGCCGAAGGAGAAGAGAATCAAAGCAAGAAAGTTTACAAGATGGATGGTGTAGAAGTCTCCACGTGCGCCGCGCCGAGGTTGGGGTTAGGGTTGCATGTGGGGCTTATCTGTGTGGTATTGCGTCTCAACCACCTTTGAACTTCATGGAATCATAAGGGTAACGATTTCGCACAAATTACGATATCAACAAGTCTGTCCACAGCGAGATATTGAATGTTTGCACTTGTGCCGCTCTATGTTTGGCAAGCTCCTTCTTCTCGCCATCTGTGGCCGTTTCTCTCAAAGCCACGTAGCTGCTGAGCCGCGTAAGGAACTTTAAACAGCTGTACCTGGTCGACAGAAGGCTCAATCGTACGACAATCCGCTTCTCCATCTTTTTGACGTCTCGTTCCTTGGCGTATCTTGCATCGGTGATCTCTCTTTCCTGCGTTCAGCAACTTCTGATCTTTCCGAGTGAACGGCAACATCGAGATGTGGCTATGCGTACTTACATCATTGCCATCATACGCCTCTATTGAGTAATATCGCCCCGGTTTTTCTTGACTGAAACGAAACGTCAAAACAATTTCCAGCTTGCGTGGTGGATTTTGGATTTTTGTGGAATGCTCCGCGTCATTGTTTCTCTACCAAGCATCCCCGCAAGGACCCGCTGTTTTCCAGCTTTCATTTCCCGCGGTTCTCCTGTTGATCATATCCTCGAACACACAGCACACGTGGAGTTCTGCAGTATTTACCAATTACGCGTCTCTGGCAGCACCGAGGTGGCAGCAATTAATACCATTTGTCTCCAATTTTATTCAGCCGGCTGGGTCACCAACAGCTTCTGTCTTTTCACTTACCTCCCTTTCTAACCACCATCTCCACCATCTACGTAACCACGAACTACTGGCAATAGACTATGAGCAGTTCCAGTTTTCTGACATATGCTGCTTTATGACTAACAGCTCCGCATTTCCGTGTACTCTAGTGGCACAGCCTGACATTCCCACTCATGCTAATACGATTTGTAGACTACCTTCCATCTCACGGATGTCTTCGCCTGTTCATGTGAAGGATCCATGCTTCAGTGTAGCAGAGCCACGATGACGAATATGGCGGCAACATACGGTCCGGACATATCTCCTTCTCACCATGCCACGAGCTAAATTTGGTAGTTAATCCTTCTCTACATCATTATCACCTTGGATCTCCATATTTTTCCAGCACTAAGGAGAAGTATGGCTGTTAAGGGTATAAGAAGGTAGAGTCCAGCTGTGGCACGGTAACTCTCCCACCAGCCTTTTTGTTCTACCAGAAATCTCCCTCGCTCAATTTCTTTCATTCCGTCATTTCATACAAGATGAAGTACACTGTCACTTCCTTGGCCTTTGGTCTGAGTGCATCTGCTGCCATTATGAAGCGGGAAGAGTGTTGCTTTCAGCTTCAAGCCAGTGGTGGAAAGACTGGCACCGTTGGCCAAATCTCAGATGGGCAGAATCGCGTTGGAGGCGGTCTATCGCCAGCAACTTATTGTATCAACAATGGTGCCATAACAGACTCAGCTGGTCGCGGCTGCGTTGTGACAGGTCCGACCAATCAGTTCCAGTGCGATTCTGGGGCAACTGGTGAGTGGAACAAAATCAACGTGAAAGCATTCTTTATCTGATAGATACAACTAGCTCAAACCGGCTTCTCCATCAGCAGCAATGGGCAGCTATCTTACGAAGACAATGGCAACTTCTACGCCTGCAACACTGGCGAAAATAGCGAGTACAATGTCTACCCCGCAATCGGCAAGTCACCGGATAGCGAGGCCTGTGTAGAAGTCACATTAAGCACAAACGGCAAATGTGGATCTGGTCAGAGTCAATCTAGCATTGGCCAAGGGTCGTCTTCGGCAGCAACGTCAACAACACCAAAAGTATCACCATCGACGGAAACTCCCACTCCGTCAACCACACCAGCGGCTCCAAGTGGATCTTCGCAAAGCCCACAGCAGCCTTCGGAGACATATTCTACCCCGGAAACATATTCCACACCCCAACAGCCTTCCCAGACTTACTCGTCACCGCAAGAATCGAGCACTCCTCAACAGCCGGGGCAAACTGGAACTTGCGAAGTGTCCGAGAAGATTATCACCACGACCGTGACCCAGTCAGCTCAGGAGGGCGGAACCCAACAGTGCCAGTCCTCCACTGTGACGATCACGCAGCAACAGCAGACTCAAAAGCCGGAAACGGTTACCGTTACAGTCACGAGCCAGCAGCAAACGCAGCAGCCGGAGACGATTACGATCACGCAGTCTGGCCAGCAATGTGAGGCGTCTACGGTTACAATCACTCAATCTGGAGAGAATTGCAAGGCTTCCACCATTCCCACACCGACTGAAAGTGGGGACAACAAACCATCCTCGATCATTGTGACACAATCTGAAGATTGTAGCACCTCATCATCTGCAGCTCAGACTTATCCGTCGAACAGCCTTGGCTCGAAGACATCTGGATATGCCTCGGAGACCTGGGGTTATGGCCAAGGCCAAGAGACGAAGAGTGCCGGAAAGTATTCAGGGCAGTCAGGAGTACCCGAAAGCAATTCGAAGCTGCCTTACGGGTATGGCTCGGAGACTGGGAAAGACTCAGAGAAGTCAACCGTACAGCCAAAGTCGACCGGTGGGTACAGCGCCGGATGGTAGGAGTCAGAAGGCTCCTAGTGTCTGTGAATCAAAAACATTGCGCAAAAATATGCGATCATGGAAAAACAAGCTCGTGTATCATAGTGGATACCGAGGCCCGAGGACGTGAGAATCCGAGTTGCATTCAAGACTACGGATTGTGCTGAGCAGGACACATGCGGGAGACTAAATTCGCACAAAGCGATATCAAAGGAATTTACAAGTCTATCTTACCATCCTGTATTTAATTTAAAAGAATAGTATTATGACTTAATGTAACGAGCTTCTGTCGTAAGAAATGCAGATGCTAAAGATTGCCATTGCGTGTCCACAACCTACGGGACTTCATCTGCAAAGCGCAGTACCAACCCAACCAAACCCGCCCATGATACACTGTTCAATACTACTTTTGGTCACATATGGAAATTCGGAAATACTTCACTTCCACCACTTATTCCGCTTAGTCAAGGTAGATTTCCAGTAGATAATCGCGGTGTGGGAACACCGAGACATTTCCGAGCGGCAAATATCAAACCAGGCCTCCCGATATCATTGACCCTGGACGCTGCCTTCAGCTGTGTGGTGACAATTATGCAATCCAATGGTAAGACATGATACTTTACATCAGAATGTCTTTACAGGGGCCGAAAGGCGTACTCATTACTCTCACGCCTCGGTTTTGAGCAAAGTGCATTTTGATATACATGTTTCGTTACTCATCTATTATGAAGCATTCGAATCAAGGCAACTAGCGCACTCTTTTACGATTTCAACTATATATGAATTTTCCCTATGGTGTTGAGGTATAAATAATGTATTGCCAAAGAGCACTCTTGCTCACCAGAGCACCGAGTAGCAGTAGCGTTCAACACAATGTAAGCACCGTGCCAGCATTTCCGCAATCAAAATGTCTGGAAACTAAGTAGAAACAGGGCCAACGATCTGCTGAACTCTGTTGTCCAAGCTCATGGCGGCCTTGAGCGTTGGGACCAGATCAAATCCATCGATGTGACATTCAACTTCTCCGGATGGCTGCTGAAAGTCAAAGGATACCCCGAGCACTACCAGCCAACCATCACAGCGGAACGTCCCAACCCTCGCGATTCGTTCGCAGGACACCTTCGCACCACTCTATGGGATGATCTGCAACTAACCTACTTCGTTGGCTACGCGGTGCATACGTACCTTACCGGCCCATTCTGCTTCACGTATCCGGGGTTCAGCACGCGTGAGCTGGAGCCGCACAACGAGCGCGGGCAGGCGTGGCGAGTGCTGGAGGTCACATTTCCCGACTTCAACGTCTTCGCGTCGCACACGAAGGTCCAGAAGTATTACTTCCACCCGGAGACGTTCATGATGATGCGTATGGACTACGTCACCGATGTTGCGGCGGGTGTGGTGGCGCAGTATTGCTTCGACTATAAGAAGATTGGAGGATTGGTGTTCCCTTGCACCAGAAGGGTGACCCGGAGGATCAAAGAGACGGATGAGGCAGTGTTGGAGGGGCCAAGCAGCTTTATGCTGGACTACGTCGAAATCACTCTGAATGAAGAGAATGGATCGATTATTAAGGGAAGTGGCGACTGGTTCTTGTAGATTCTCATCGGCAAATGAAATATAAACAAGTTGGGGGAGGGGAAACTATTTTCTCTGGCCTATACACTAATTAGTTAATACTTCTTTGATCCTGTGAAGACGAAATTTCGAAAACAACTGGGTTTTGTGTAAACAAAAGCGAACTTTTTCAGAGACGACTCGTCAGTATCGGAGAACTTTCAAACATGCGGTAAGCTAGAATACTCATCCAATCATCTCGTCCTCCTCATCTAAGATGTTAACGCTTGTTCTCACAGCCAGGGTTGCCACTGATGCGGCTGCTGTCGAACACTGCGCATTTAGCCTTGGCAAGATGTGTAGTTGTAGTTGTTGTAAGTCTTGCCAAATGGGATCAGCCCGCTGGATATTGAGGCATAGGACGGCGACGGTGGATAATCATCGTCAGCCGAACTGTGGTTCTAGTTTCCGCTCGTCGAAGCGCCAATAAGTGTAGCTTTTCGGGAGGTGACGGGCGAGTGTGAGCCGCTGAGACTGCTCCGGATAGTGCACTTTGCAGTTCCCGCAACGCAGCAATTCATGATGACGACCGTATCGCATTGGCGTTCTGATAGCGTGTCCTAGACTGCATGGAAATGTACTTCGCCCCCCTTAGGGCTGGGACCATCGGCACAGTAAGTAAGGTGTCCTTCTCGCTTCAGGTAATGAATATGGTTACTCACCAGCACCAGAGCAGTTTATGTCTTGGCTTTCCCGCCTTCAGTTTTGTAACGGCCACCATGGCCGCCAAAAAACAATACAGAGAGTTTTCGACGCCCACAGGTATGCGAGCTTATCCATCAGGCGTCCCTTCGCGCAAAGTTCTCCGGCTCATGTTTTATTCTCTCATGAGAGCACACGGCGATCTTACTTCATGTCCGCAGTCTCTCCAGACGACGTCGCCTAGCTGACGGATAGCATTGACATCCTCTCGACCAGAATCGCGGAAATAAAATTAGTTCCAAGTCACTTTGCCGTAGCGGAATTCAGAGCGAGAAAAGAGATCCTCCAAATCCGAATATTCCCACGTCCTGAGTGCCTAGCAGAAGGCGATAATTCTTGTTGTTAATTCGGTGTCGTAACAAATCTGTTCGGTATCAGAAATGTTAGTGGTTGAGAATGTGTGACGATGATCTGAATGGATTTTAGATATCAGTACTCACGAGCTTTTATAAAGTACCCCCTCTGTATGCAACTATAACTTAGACAGACACGAACCACTCCGTTCTTTATGTCTGTGTCTCGCAAAGTCTTACCAGCTCGCTCGCAATAGAGACTTCGGGCACTGAGTGAAGAAATTTGAAGCCTGTCTTGAAAAGGGGAAGAATAATAAGGCGGAACATAGCGCAAACTGATCCATAGATACCAGAATACAGTGTGTCCAATATATATTGGCGTAAGAGCAGAAAGAAAGGCACGAAAGAAACCGTGAATGAAGTGAGAAAATCTCAGATCCGGGAGAGACATCAGCGCACGCGGTCTCATGGCAATGGGCACCGCCCGTTCGCACCGCAGGGAGACCGAGACACGTTGTTACAGTGGCTTGGGCGGGTCGAAAACAAGCGAAATACACTGCCAAATCAAGTTTCAGACATTTCCTCACAAGGGACTTGGACAAGCCGGTGCGCCGCTGCAAAGCCAGGCGGCGACTCTAAAAGAGACCTTTGTAACGCGATGTGAGTGGTTCAGAAACAATGTGGAATTCTAGTACTAAGGTTCTAAGACACAGAGTCGGTATCAAGATGGCATCATTCATGAATCGACTATAGAATTGATTTCACTTAGCTGTGTCCTAAAGTCGCCGAGCCCACTGAGCCGCTCAATCATTAATCGTGATTCGTGCTTACAGCGACGGCTGAGAGCCGTACGGGCTGAGGTCGCTGGCCCTCCAGGGGGAACACCACTTATTGTGGTTCCTCGTCGTGCTGCCATGCTAAGAACGGACAATGTTCTGGAAGTAGGAAGATGAGTAGAGCTAGACATGTCATGTCTTTGGTGGAGTGACTCCCAAGGGAATCATCAGAGGGTATGATGTGCTTCCATGCCATTCCAATTTCCAATTTTCAATGTTGCACAGGGGGTGAGAGACAGGAAGACCCAGGAATCTTCGTTAAAGTGAGGCTGCCTAACGGTCCTGACTAAGGGACTCAATGCGGAAGTCCAAGTATCAGAGTGTATGAAGTTGGTAGATAGATATAACGTCCAACCAGAATGGGCAAGTGGTGTGGCATGCAGTGGGTCTAGATGTCAGCACTTTAAATTTCGATTTATCGGCAGACAAACGATCGCAGCATCACAATGCCTGCATACTGGCGCGATTCACACACATCTTAGGCCGCAATCCGTACTCAGCCGCTCTCCTAGCAAAAGGGCCTTTTGCCGCACGTCCTACAAGCGAGCCGCGCGCGGGACATGCGGCGCTTACGACGATCGGAGGGATGTTGATGTTGCTGAGCTGAATTCGGCCCGCTCCTCTATAAGCTGAGCTCTCTGGACGCATTGGCCGGCCCGGGAGATGATGTCTATGGTTTGGGTTGCGGAATGATCGCCTCGAGACGGCGATCAGGCATAGTGACTCGGGTTCGCGCGGCTGACAAGCCGATTTGCGGGCTCGTCGCTTAACATATTTGCAATTCGCGCTGAGTGTTTGGCATGTCGGAGCGATCTCCCATAAAGGGACGGTTGGAACGGGACGAGCAGCTGCGGTGCAGAAGTGTTAAGGCATCAATGGATGACTCGCGCGATGCATCGGGATCGGCCAATGTCCAGATTGGGATCACTGAGTCGCGAGCGAGAGAAGAGCTGGAAGCAATGGTTTGGCGCGAAGAAGAGCGAGCTGACTCGTCCAGTAGGTATGTTTCAGATGCGTATACCGGGGGGAATGCAGGGCCAGGAACTCACGAAAGAATCTTGCTGCCGTGATGATCGCAGTGGGCTCGGTCGGGAGGAGAGACAATTGACTAAGAGTGGGTTCGAGAGCATGTTCATGATGTAAGCTCCAAACTGCGGTGACGGAGATATTCCAGAAGCCTGTGAAACAGGGTGGTGCGGTTGGACGACTGAAGCAGAGGAAGAAACTCGTCGTAGTTGAATGTTTACGATTTCGAACAGAATCAGGTGAGGTATCGTGGACGCCAAGGACGGATGGCAGATGACAGTTGACATGGCGTTGCTCCCACGGAAGGAGCTGCATGACCTGATTAGCCCGCGGGGAGATTTCACCAAAGTGCGTCCAGCAGGATTGGCCTCGGACGACCCCGCAAGTCAAAAGTTGAGAAGGACAGGAAGGTCTTTACGGTCTATATTCAACTGTGGAGCTACTGTGGAGCAGTTGGCATTGTGAGTAGTTAGTCAAACGACGAAGCTGCGAGTTTGGTCGGGATGTTCCTGAATACCTCGTCTACTTGGCAGTTGGTATACACATCCGTCACCTCGCGGAACGGGTGGAGATGCGAAGTCGGAACCGCTTCTGGAACACCCCCGATGTAAGCGATTGGACATATACATCGCGCAGTTTTTAGGGTCTAGTGTTTCTTAATGCGAATACGGGGATTGTGGATATCGAAGGAGGGGTATATGTCCATCGTTGTAACGGTTGAGGCATCGAGCTCGAGCCCTACGAGGCTCAAAGGACCGTTTGGACACGACTAAGTAAGGTTCCACTGCTCTCGCAATCGCCCTGCAGGGTGAGGGCAGTCTGATGCTGGTGATAGAACACGTGCTGGAAAAGTCAATGGGGATTAAGGTTCTAACGGTCTCTAGCGTCAGGGAATAGTAAGCCAAGAACGTTCAGGCAGAAAGAAACATTTGACGGGCCAAAGCTGTCCATTGGGTGTAATATGACTGCGGGAGCGGCCGCTCTGCCATAATCATTGAAGAATTTGTTTTTGGCCGTGCAGTGTGATCCCATGCCCCAAGAGTTTCAAGAATCTGCTGGAAAAGGTGAAGTGGTCA
The DNA here is from genome assembly GCA_010015805.1 of Rhizodiscina lignyota. NCBI lineage: Eukaryota > Fungi > Ascomycota > Dothideomycetes > Aulographales > Rhizodiscinaceae > Rhizodiscina > Rhizodiscina lignyota. The sequence continues at coordinate 42,333 of ML978144.1, forward strand.
GGTAGTAGAGTCAGGACAGGAGGAAAGCCAAGCTCAGGAACGACTCAGCTAGGCTCAATTTACAGCGAGTCATCACTTCCTTGCTGTGATCCTTCGCATTCAGGATGCCCTTCCACCGATTGCGCGAAATGATTCTCGAAATCTGAAAAGCGCAAGGTACCTCGCACGATCCACAGCTAATGCACAGGCACCCTGGTGGTCCTGGAGTGAACATTTGCGGCAAAGCGTGATTCAAGTGTGCATTTTGCAGCACTGCAGCCGGGGAGGAACAGCTGCGAACTGCTCCGTAAAAGGCAAGACGCCAAGCCACCTGCAGAGCACGAGCTGCCGATTTGATAGAGGAGAGAAGACATGGAGGAGGAAAGGAGATATTGTTGGACAGATGGTAGATTCTCACCGTTGCGCCTGCGAGATTTCGATGGCGCAGTTGCGGGAAGATGTTTTAGCCTGACGACAGGTGCAGCTGTTTTCTGCGTCTCGCTATCCACTGCGCATGCCTCTGTCGTTTCTGAAACGCTGCCAGACTGCTCATGCAGCACGAAGGAAGTTTCCTTGATTGGACGAAGAGAGAGCAAGTACGGCAATAACGCGTGGATTGCAACAGCGTCAGATTCAATCATTCTCCACTTCCGGCGTGATGGCTGATGAGGAGTGGATGGAAATGGAGATGTTCGGGGCCCCTGTCCAGCTATTCTGACCGCCTGGGTGAGGCGTTCGACAACCCTGACAGCCCATGTGGTGGCTGGCAGCTCCGCAAGCACCCACGTTCTGATCAGAAAATGATGTGATTTGCAAGGCACTTTTTGCAACTGAACCTCGTCGTCATCACGATAAGGACAAGGACGTCAGTCGCCGCCTAAGGGCTCGGAAGTGATGTCCTTTTCGGTAGGGCAGCAATGGATCAGCATGCGAAACGCAGCATGCCCAATTACGAGTCTGATTGGCAACTATTGTCCAGTAGCGTAGCTTCGGAGAGAAAAGTACATGAGTATCACCAGGGCACCGTGAGCTAGTAAGGCGATCCCCCAGAACCGTTGGAGTTGGGCCAGGAACAGCTTTGGACGCTCCAGCAAGGCCGCACCATCGCTCATCGAGTCATTGTGACCTCTCTCTGCAGCACGCGTGCGTTGAGCGTTAGAGATTCGAAGCAACGCCTTGCCATGTTCCTGCGATCTGCTCGTCCGCAAGCAGCTCGAGCACCCTGCATCCGGGCCCTCTGGCAGCAGGAGGGTGATGAGCAAGAGGGCAAGGCCTGGAGCGACGTCGGACACGCCTCCGCATGTCTCGCCGCCAAGTCCGCTTTTGGGATGGGCCGACGTGATCCGCAAACTGCTGGAGCAGACTCCACAAAGACAGATATGCGCGTGGATGGCGTATACGCGCCACTGTCAGCCATGGCGAGTCTGCTCTGGCCGTATCGCCCACTCATTTCGGGGTGGAGGTCGAGAGCGGCGTGCTCGTGTCACTAGTCGTCGGCGCAGTAGGGCCGGTATGGGAATCGGGGAATGGCAGGGCACTAGAGCAATCCGACCTCGTTCGCCTTGAGTTGGAGAGACCCCGGCGAGGGCAGAGCAGTGCACTTTGCCCTCTTCATCCGTAGCGGTAGTCCGGAACGCAAGGCCGGAGCAGGCATGCCTGCGCTCGAGGCTAGCCCCATCAACGACATGCAGCTGCAGCCGCTCGCAAGCGCAGAAAGGAGGAGAGACAATGGAACCGGCGCACAGACGTCTCCTCACGCGCAGAGCGGACGGTGTAGCTGTGGAGGTGGAGGTGGAGATGATGGACCAGAAGCAAGTGCGCGCCGTTCTTTGCTTGATTCGTGCTCGCAAGCATGTACTCGTGTGCATAGTGGGCAGCAGAGACAGCAGCAGAGACAGCGCGCGTGCTTCGCAGATGGAGGAGCATTAGCAGCGATATAGCGGGCAGCGCGCCAGGAGGCGCATCCAGGGCGATGTGTGCAAGGGCAGGCAGGCGGCGATAGGAGGGGAGTACAGGCAGCTAGCGGTGGGGAGGAGCTGGGCACACAGTAGGCACACAGTAGGCACACAGTAGAGCAATCCTCTCCGCCACGCGGTGAGAGCGTGTCAGTGGGAGGGGACGATAGCAGAGGCACATATAGCTGGCGAGCCCATGCTTCGATCCGCCTTCCGCGAGATATCGACAACTGCGCCTGCGCCTGCCAATCACCGGCGGGCAGTCACTTCACTGCACTTGCACTTGCCCTACACTGCATTGCACCTGCTGCGCTCGCACGGGGCCGATTGATCTGCTCGACTCCCATCCCATCCATCCCATCCCATCCCAATTGGAAGGCCCCGCGCTCTCACCACGCTCGTTCATCGCTTCACGCTGCTAGCCAGGGCCTTGCCGGCTCCGCGCGCTGCCTAGTCGTCTTGCCGCCGTCGCTCGGGTTGGAGACAGCTCCAACGCTTCCCGCAACGCTTGACTTGCACAGCAGGGTCATCCCTCTTAACGTAACGGCCCGACTGCGCAGCTGGACCTCAAAATCACCTCACCCCCTCCTCAGCGCTCGCCTCGCACAGTACAGATTACTTCTGGCTACCGTACACGCACTCTCCCCGGCCCCGTCACCTGTGTCAGTGTGTGCCGCTCGCGCCCGCCAGTTCACGCGCTGCCGTTGCGCTGCTCACCCCCACTCGGGCAGCATGACAATCGGCCACTATTGAAACAACCAATACCCTGCTCCGCTCGAAGCAGCGGCCGTACATTTACCAGCCCCAACTCGCCTCGCCTACAATATTGTGTGATACCGGCTGGATACACTCGACTTCGCCTCTGCCCGATTTGACCGTCCGGCTCTGCTGCAGGAACCGGACCCTCGCCGACCAGCATTTCGCCGAAGCGAGAGCTCGTGCGCGTGCCGGATGTCACAGGTTTATCACGTCCAGTCCAAGCGATTTCGCAGCTTTCTCGCAGCTTTCCGCGTCATTCACTCACGTACCCAAGCCGTACCCTCTCCAAGCCACCAAGTGCCTGCTGCACATAATTGGCCGGGCTCCCAGCAAGCCATCGTTGCCTTGCAGCACGCCCGCCTCAAACACAACACCTCCCGCTAGCTCTTCTCTTCCGCCTTACACCAATTGAACCTCCACATCCTGGACAACTATCGACCGCACCTTCAATTAAGTCCAGGCAAAAACCGTCGTCGACTTCGAATGCTGTTGCCCAGAAGTACCTCTCACCGCTTTACTACTGCATGCGTGGCGTCCTGCAAACATGCCTCTACGCGGTAGTACCGATCTCGACTACACCTGGTACGGCGTGCTTGTTACCGACTGTGATGCCCTCCTCGTGCTGGAAAAGTGCTTGAAGGTGAAAACCTTTTTCATCTGTTTGGGGGCACTCTGTTACTAAATTAGTCCTAGGGTGAACTGGCTCATATTCCTCGACGGCCACACGATTCTGAGAGAACTAGGCTGATTAAGAGCGGATCGATCTTTGTCTACGAGTCAAATGCATCTGGCATCAAACGATGGACGGACGGCATCAACTGGAGCCCAAGTAGGATCCTAACCAACTTTCTCGTCTATCATGAACTGGAAAAGGCACCACCACCTGGAGAGAAGAAGCGTGCAATCAAACGAAAGCGATCTGAGACCGAATTTGACGACCAAGATCCGAAAACGGCGCAGAGGACTTTGATCGAGGAGGAGTGGACTGACGACGACCGCCGATTGATGGGCTCCCCCCAGGACAACTACGGCTGGAAAGCTGGCGGCCTGGTCAAGAAAACCTACTCATTCGATTTCCGAGGTGCTTCTCACCACATCATCTCCTACTTCAATCCTGAAGATGTTCGATCTGGAGATCTGAAGCGTCCAATTCATTGCAAGACGTTCCAGGAGACCTTCATTCGCCCAGAACTCATCGAACAGGGTGCTCGCTCGAGGAATCCGATCACAGAGGCTCAGATCGAACAGCAACGATGGGAGCGACCGTTGTACCAGAATGACTCCCCTGTGTCATTGATGCGGCAGTTTCCAGTCTCGCAGGGCATCTCGTACCCTGCCACAGGTCAGATAGTGGACTACACCTCATCTTCACACAAGCAGACGTTTTCGCAGTCTCACGCTCCTATGCACAGGCCTTCCATCCATTTCCCAGCAGATGAGAGCATGTACCAATCAGCCACGACCGGCTATCAGCAGCCGATGGGCCAAGGCCCTATGCATGCACGACATGCATCGATTTCAGGCTCTATCAACGAGGGCTTCCAGAGACCGCAGCTTCAAGATGGCCTTGCGCGAATAACGATTCCAATCGATGCTGCCTCTGAGAGCTCCTACCAGACGCCAACATCGGCAATTCAACGTGCCCGTGGTCATCCTTCTGTCAACCACAGTCCTATTGACTTGAAGTCGGCTTCTGTTTTCGAGGAGGATGAACCAACTGAGCCGTCGTACGCACCGATTACGCATGCGCGCCCCGAATACTCGCTTGTCACTTCTGCACCGCACGGCATGCCATCCGTAGACGCGTCCTACTCACATGCAATCACTCGACCTCTGTATCATGCTCCGCACACGACTTCGCATATTCACGAGACTCACGCATATTACGCTCCATCGCACATGCCGGGCCCTCCCCCGGCGAAGAAAGGCCGCATCGAAACTTCGTATCAAAACCCGAACTTTACTACTCCTTCCTGGGAACGTTCAATATCTGCGCCGGTGGCAGGAGCTGGCATTTCAGTCGCGCAGCATGACCAGGCAGGTCTTGCTGTTCATGTAGCACCATTCGAAGCGATGTCCTTCCCTCACGGTACAGCTGGCTTCCCCGCAGGCCATGGCTACGCATACTCCTACGCACCGGACCATGTACCATATGGCGATATGGGCGCGGATTTCGGCGCAACGCAAGCACCTGGCATGTACAATATCCAGGGTTTCTCGCCGCAACTTGCCGCACCTAGTTGACTGGGAGGTGGCGTCTACGCATTACAACGAGGCTACAGCAATGTCCAACGTCAACCTTCTCATCCACCAAACGCGCAGCATCCACCTTCTCACCCACCTTCTCACCCCCTGCGTTACTAATCCTAAAAGTTGTCTAATACTCGCGATTCTGTCTTCGATCTTTCACGAATCTCCTTCTTGGATCGAACCTGATCCATATACCCTTGCTCACACTACTCGGCGGTCCTGATACCCCCTTCCTCTTCTTCGAATCGAATCTTCAGCGTGCGTCAAGCTTTGTCTGCTATACTGGGTGGAATGCGTCGGCGGAGTTATCTATGGGGCTCAAGTGCAGCTTGGGCGGAGGCGTCTGTGTCCGCAATTGCTGCGGTTGTATGTGGGAACGAAGCATCATGGCTCGAATTGGGTGGATCTCTGCTTTACAGCGCTCTGCTCTCTGGGACGGGTTAGTTGCTTGATTTGCTCTGCGAAAAGTGGGGTTGCGAACATTGGTCTGTCCTTTCCTCGACGCGAATACACGTTCGCTCGCTGAGCTCGCACCCCAAAAGAAATGTATAATATAAAGATCAATATGAGCGAGATTGAGTGAAAAACTTCAGTCGTCACGGGTGCTACCTGGGTACTTGCGCAATATGATCGTCCCTGATCCTGGTAGCGTCTCGGGCAGCAAGCGCAAGGTCACGTCACCCCCTTTTCTCGACGTTCGCTTCACGCGCACACTGTGCAGCGAACTGCTCGGCCTCTTCCAGAACGCATGCTTATGGGATAGATGGGAAGGCTTCAAACGCGCCACCAACTTTTGACGTGTTGCGCGGAAAGCTTATTGTATGCAGGCTGCGGACCCCAATGCCGCTGACTCGACGGGCTCTCCATCCACCGTTTGGAAGGGTGAGGCGTCTACCTTCAGGCGCGGCCCGATGCGTCCCACACTTTCCCATGATCATCTCACCTTTGCCCCGTTTGCGCCCTCTTCCGCGCCATATACACGTCGCGGCGTGTGCGTGGGGTGCGCGGCGAAGGGGGTTGTGCTGACGTTGTGCAGCGCATCGCGCCCAACTCCAAGAGCATCAGAAACAGACGCGGCGGCGCCAGGAATGCGCGAGCGCCCGGCGACAAGGCGAGACGAGGCTGGAGGATGGGCTGCTGCACGATACTGACGTCGGGTTGAGAGGAGCGACGATGGCGGTGCCTGGCAGATGCGACAGATGCTCCATGGCAGGCGGCGGTCGAGCACTTAAACTTTTGCGCTGCTGCAGGAGGCGCACATTGCGTCTTTCATGAAACATCTGCCATGGCCGTCGCAGCACGTGCAGCCGGGAAGCTTAGTCTGCTCGACATGCCTTACTTAGCAGCTGCCGCACGTGGCCGCTCGACGATCGCGCCGCTGGACATGACTCTCGCTGCTCGCTCTTAAGCGTCTCGCGCCCCGCTGGCGCTAGAAGCGCGACGGAAGGTTGGAAGCGGGCGGCACACCTCTTCGCAACGTCGCGCGCCCGCTACGCGACTCGGCAGCACCACTGGCAATTTCTTTTCTTTTTCCCACGCCTGCGGATTGCTGGTGGGCGACTTTTGCGGAGGTGGCGCTGGCCGGCTTCGTTAGTGCCAGCCGCGTTGCGCGATTCTGCTCCCGAGATTCCGGGGGCGAGATTGGGACGGCGCGTTTTGCGATCTCAAGGGCCGCGGCGAATCAGGTGTGCGCGCGAACGAGGGGTGAGCAAGAGGCGTCATTTCTCGGTCTATGGGCATTGCCATCCATTGCGCCTTCTACCGCCCGCCAGACATATTCCCGCACCAACTCCGCTATCAACTGTTTCCGCCGGAAATGGGCATGGCGCGGCAGCGCTTCGAATTCTGACTCGCGCCTCCCATCCCACCTGCTAGAGCACCCAATGAGCGAGGAGTGACGAAGCACTCGCATGCGGAGATCAACCAGGCTCGTATCAATCGGGGCTTCCTCAAGAAGAGCATGGATATCGACGCCGCGCTGGACGAAGATGCCGGCCACGGCGGTGCCGACTTGTCGGCAAGCCGAGACCCGGCAGCGAAGCTGATGCTCCCGTTGACGTGCGAGCCGCCGAACGAGCAGAACCCGCCGACGCAGAAGGTGTGGATTGTCTTTGGAGCTACTGGGCACATGGGACGCGCTCTCGTGCGCAGCGCACTCACGCATGGAGACAGGGTGACGGCCGTGGGCTGGACGCAGGAGCACGGCAGGGAAGAGCTGAGCAAGTGGCAGGGCAAGAACGTGCAGTGGATGCTCTGCGACGTGCGCATCCGCGAGAGCGTCGAGAAAGTGATCAGGGAGAGCGTCGAGCGCTGGGGCCGCGTCGACGTGATAGCGAACTGCGTCGGCTTCGGCGTCATCGGCGCGTGCGAGGACCAGGACGAGTGCGAGCTGCGCAACCAGTTCGACGTCAACTTCTTCGGCACCCTGCACATCATCCAGCTGTCTCTGCCCTACTTCCGCGCGCGGCAAGCCGGCCGCTACCTCATCTTCAGCAGCACGTCTGGCGCGCTCGGCGTGCCCGGCCTGGGCCCCTACTGCGCGACAAAGTATGCCGTGGAGGGCCTCATCGAGAGCATGCTCTACGAGGTCGACTGCTACAACATCAAAGCCTCGCTCGTCGAGCCGGGCCACGTACGCCGCGACGAGCCGGAGCCGCCGGCGGGCGAGGTGCGCAGCCCGGGCGACCACGCGATCCAGCTCGCGCCCCTGCCCAAGCGCTTCCAGCAGTTCAAAGTCAAGGCCGCGAGCCCGCCGTATGCAGGCGCGAACGCGCCGGCCGGGCACGCGAAGCGCATGCTGCAGTGGCTGAACGACCGGCAGCCGACGAGCGCGGTGAAGAGCGCGGAGCTGGTGTGGCAGCTGGGCCACTGCAGCTATCCGCCCCTGAGGCTGCTGCTGGGCAGCTTTGCGGTCGAGAGCATCAGGGATCGCCTGCGGAGCATCACGGAGGAGATCGAGGACTGGAAGCATCTGCACTTTCCCGCGGAGCTTGGAGGCAGGTCGGATGGGCATGAGCTGGAAGAGTCTGGGGGAGGGATGGATGAGGGCGGGAGGGAAGAGGAAGATGAAGGAGAGCAGGATGAGGAGATGAAAGAGGAAGGGGATTGAATGTCTCTCTGGTCTACGCAGGTGCTAGTTCCTCGTGAGTACATAACGCTATGAGGCCCAAAAGAGCGGCTCTTTTCTGCGCCAATCCGAAGCAAATCTTCCGAATCAGGCCTAACAAACCACTCCCCAATAACCTTGAATGTAAACTCACCAATAGATGGAAGCTTCTTAGAAGTGCTAAAGGGAACTGATATATATTGACTCTGTAGGTGTTGGTTCGCGGGAAACCACTTCCTCTTGGCAGACATATTGAACACTCTACAATTTCCATTTCCAAATATCTATGTACCTCCCTAGACATTGAAATTCCTTAATCTGTCTATATGGTTGGCTGCCTCAGCCTTGGGACAACCCCGGTCACTACTTCCAAATTCGATCTAGCGCGTCCACCGAGAACATCGTGCCACATCGCTCAGCCTCGTCCAATCCACCTTGAACCTCACTGCCTTGGTCCTGCGTTCAAATATAATCCATCATGCAAACAATCTCTTTCCGTCTGTCATCCGCATTCTCAGCCATCCTCGACTATGGCTGAACTGCTGGAACTTCCTGACCTGCAGAGTTGGCAGTTGGAGGACTTTCTGAGCGACGCTGCATTTGGCGCGGACAGCCTGATTAATCAAGTCGAAACTCTTTCTCCTGAACATGATGTCTTCGAAGGCCTGCCTCAAGACCTGTTGGCCGATTTATGGACAAACAATGATGTCAACGCCGCTGTCGCCGAATCAACCATGAATCCGGATCACTCGATCGAAGCTCGACAGGAGACGAACCACCCTCACTCCGGTGACCAACTGCTGTCTATCGACCCTCAGACTATCGCTACACTTCAGTACGATCCAATGGCAGTGGATGTTGACCGCTCAAGTGTGCGAAAATCAGCGCCGAAAGTCACTAGTGAAGTTCTTCTGTTTTCCCCGGACGACTATCCCTATTCCGCTCCCAGGAAGCGTACAGCACCTAAGTCCAGGCTTCCGGCTCAGGGAAAGAGCAGGCTTCCGGCTCAGGCAAAGGATGTACTTCTCGCTTGGTACAATACTCACGATTATCCTTACCCGTCTAAACAAGATGTCGAGGACCTTGCGCGAGCCACAGACTTGTCTGCTAAACAAGTGCGGACGTTCTTCACTAATCAGAGAGTACGGAGCGCAAACCCAGGCGGCAAATCCAATCGCCAAGAAGACACAATGAAATTTGTGAGCTCTGTGGCGCCCTGCACTAAAAATGGACATCCAGATTTCGTGGAATCCTCTGTAGCGACACCAATCGACTCTTTGCAAGCCGCACGGTCGCCGGACCAAGGTCGAGCAACAACGTCGTCATACTTGGCGGAAAGTCCTCTGTTCTCACATACCGGAGTCGTTTTGAGGAATCCCGTGGGAAGCCTCTCTCCTTTCAGCCTTCAGTTTTCGGACAAGGCCGTCGCAGGGAGTATGCGGGGGACATCTGCTTCATCTAGTCCTGTGATTCTGTACAGCACTTCGTTTCAACTCGCCCACCAGGGACCGAGCTTGACGAGAGAAAATCTCCGCTCCTTAATTGAAGCAGGCGCAAGTGCCAAAACTGGACGACAGCGGCTGAGCATCTCCCTTGAAAGGTTCCTTAACGAGCCGGAACTGGCTGCAAACGATTTGGACATTCTGAAGGCGGCTCAGCAAATTGTAGAGGCCCAAAAGGAGACCTCGGACCTTTCGCCGATCGATAGCGCATCAATTAATAGCATACCGATTCAAGCAGCTAAGGAAGGAAGACAACGAGAATATGTTTGCAGCAGATATCCGCCCTGCAACCTCAAGTTCATCAAAGCGGCAGATTGTTCGCGACACATAAGGTTTGGTTTCATCTTCTAGAGAGTTACGACTATCCAGCTTACAATAATATATAGGAAGGAGCATGAAGGAGGATGTTCTTTCCAGTGCCATTGTTCCAAGATATTTTCAAAGCTCGATGATCTCCGCGAGCATGCCATAACAGTGCATGCGAATGAAAATGTCCCCTGTAATTTCATTAGCGCATACGGCACTGCGGCTCTGCGTCAAGGAGAGACAGTTGGAATACATTCACAACTCGTGGGTCCTGATCAGACTCCGCGCCAAATCCTGACTCTCTCTCAATTCGAACGGCCGAGCTCAGTGGCATCCTTTTCTTCGAATCGCAGTTCAAGATTAAGGTATGTAGAGAAATTTCTTCTTTGGCGAGTATATCCCTGAAAGCTTGATTTTATGCCCTTCAGAGTATATGATAGTAGTATCTCCTGAAGACCATACACACTTTCATTAGTTGTAGATTCTTTACCTCACAGCCGTTTGGTGTTGCCATGGTGGGCTCCTTTGTCACCCTGGGCATTCCCTCAGTTGGCCTCAGCCAGTTCACACAAAGGGACATCCGCGATTCCGACAGTCCGGTCACGCCACGTGCGTACCTGACTGCCGGAAACGGAGGCAGCTCTAGAATTCGCTAAATTGCGCCAACATCAAACTGGTTGTATTTAGCGAAGAGGGGACTTTTCTGTTGACGCGGTGGCGTATGTGCCATGGCACACCTCTATAGACGTTATGGACGCTCTTCGCCAATTTCCAACATTGCTTTTCTCAATTTCCTTCCTTCACTTGCTGAATCTCCAACAGCGCTGCATCTGGATCGAGTATCAGTTCATCCCTGGCCTCTTCGTCGAGCGTGGTCTCGAGCACCAAATCTGGTAGCCGAAAGGGCAAACGACGCTGGACGCGGATGCATAGCCTACGAGAAATACGAAGCGAATCATTATCGTCTGAGAAACGGAGGAAGGGGATATATCATTGCACATTCTGTCAGAAACCATGCAGAGACCGCTATGACTGGACCCGCCATGAAATTACCCATGCCGAGCCTCAGGGCTGGGTATGCATGCTTGAAGATCAACCGACTCATGGTGGCAAATGTGCATTCTGCCCACTGCGTGCAGAGGACTTATCGGATTTGTTTATAGGAGCGGCAGCTCTTCCACGCGACATCTGTTCGGAGGCGCACCACAATATCACTGCTTGTTTAGCAAAAACCCTCGTCCAGAGAACCTTTGGAAGGAAAGATCTACTGAAAGAACACATCAAACGGAGTCACTTACATGAGGATGCCCGAGACGACCCCAGGGTACAGGATCGATTGGATCAGGTTTTGCCTCATTGGGTTCGAGACAAGAAGAAAGAAGAGCTAGATCCCAATGCCCTCTGGTGCGGATTCTGCGGCGTGTTATTCAACAATTGGATGGAAAGACAGGGTCATGTAGCCACTCATTTTTTGAATGGTTGCCGAATACATGAATGGAATCTACGGAACCCCCTCTCTCCAAGTTTACGGCAACAACACCGAAATAGCTCTACGCCAACCACTCCACTTGTATTGAGGCGACAGAGCGATAGTAGGGACCAATATGTCGACTGCCTCATCCGTAAGTTTAACTCCCTGTTGAGCCGTCTGTTTCGTTCAGCTAAATCACTCCATTATCGAAGATTTTGCAACCCAAATGGTTTTGGCCATCTGGCCTGACTCAAATACCATCACTGTTGAATACGCAAATGAAAGTGGAGACGTACGCACAGGTCTTCTGCGCACATTTATTCGAGTAACCCTCGAACTGTCGAAACCTACCTTTTCGACCTTTCTCACAGCGCTGTACTACCTCATCTTGGTAAATGTGCATGTCATACGAAGTGACAATCCCGCCATGGAGGAGCCGAAAGACAACGAACCAGACGACGACGAGGTTGGCTCTTTGCAAGCTGGGCCTGGAATGTTCATTACCGCGCTCATCTTGGCTTTCAAATATAACTGGGATAGCGACCCCGATCTGCACGGTCTCCAAGCGTGGAGTCGTAGTACTGGCCTCTCGATTCACGAAATCAAACTCAGGGAGAGAGCGTTTCTCCGCGCTATATCTTGGAAGCTTTTTATCCCAGAAGCCACCTTCCGGAAATGGCAAAACATCGTCCTGGGATGCACTTTGCCAATTCCGATACCGATACCGTCTTACGACTCGAAATTGAGAGTATTCATTGCGTCTCTTAACCCGAACCTCGAAGGCTACCAAGGTCCCTTGCTGAAGGATACCGCGGTCGAAGACGCTGTTAGTTTGCTTCGACTCACGTAGCGGTACGGAGCATTCGGCGATCGATCTACCAGGCTGTGAATTTGATTCACTGTCTCTCTTTCGCTGCGAGTGCCTTTTATGCAAGGGAGATTGAATATCGATTCTGTATATGCGAAGAATGTGAATACATCCTCAAGAATTTACGGATTCTCCGACAAGATATGGGCAAAACCAAATTCAGATGATATCGCAACTGCGATTCAATCCCATCCCAACAAGTTGGGACCCGAAGAACGGCGTCAAGGGCATTCAATGTCTGTGGAAGCGATGGAAAATCTGGATCTATGGAGTATCTTCTATGTTGACACATCTAAAGACTCTTAGCTTCTTACCAGATTCCTGTGCCTCTCCAAGAACGATTCCACAGCCGCAACAAACCTGTCCAACTCCTCTTGCGGCGTCCCCAGAATCATCGCTATCGTCCCCCTCCGAGAAATCCAATACCCCTCCTCCATCATCTCAAGCCAGAACAAATCCTTCAACTCCCAGTCTTCTTTGATGACTTCAACGCACGTGACATCGCTCTCCTTCATCTCTCCATCGGCGGAAAAATGCACCGCCATAATCGTCCCCTTACCGCTGAAGCAGCAGTTCGTCCCCTCGCATGCCTTGTTCAGCTTCTCCCGGAACGCATCGCCGTTTTTGCTGAACTCTTCGCATACTTCGGGCTTGTATACATCGTGCAGTCCTGCGTATCCGGCGTGCATCGCCAGGGTATTGTTGTTGAATGTGCCTGAATGCGCCAAGGACCCCGGCTGGCGCGGGTCGTATACGGACATGACCTCTGTGCTGCCACCGAACGCGCCAAACGCCAGTCCGCCGCCGAGATATTTGCCAAAAGTTGTGAGGTCGGGAGTGAGAGAGAGGAGAGATTGGAGGCCGCCGGGAGCGAGACGGGAGGTCATGACTTCATCAAGCATGAAAAGCGCACCGATCTGGTTGGAACACGTCAGTATGTAACAGCATAAATGGGCCTCAGAAGGAACAGCGGTGCGGACCATACCTTATGCGCACTCTCCTGGCACTGAGCCAAAAACTCTTTCGTCCCAATGATACACCCACCGGCTCCCTGCATCCCCTCCACCAACACAGCTGCCAGTTGTCCCTCCAAACCCTCAATCAACTCTTTCGCTCCCGCGACGTCATTGTATCGTCCCAAGACCCAGTCGTCTAGATCAACGTTGTTCTCCGCCGGCTGCCCGGATCCAAAACTCAGCACTGCGCCGTGATAGCCCCCGGAAAATACCACCACCTTCCTCTTGCCTGTGTATTTGCGTGCGCCTGCCAGCGCATGGAGATTCGCTTCTGTGCCCGAGTTGCAAAAGCGCACGCGGCCGAGGTTGAAGCGGCTGCGCATAAGCGATGCAAAGCGAGACTCGGCAGCGGTGGTGGCTCCGAGGTTGAGCCCGATAGTGGAGATTGTGTTGGTGAGGGACGAGAGGATGTTTGGGTTCGAATGGCCGTAGAGGCCGGCGGTTAATTCACCTACGAAGTCGGTGTAGCTGTGGATTGCAAATAGTGATCAGCATTAGGTATGCAAGAGTAGAACATTTTTGGTTTGACGTACGTATGGTCGTCTTCATCGGTAACTTGATGGCCTTTCCCACTCTTCATGCTCAGTGGAAATGGCGTGGTGTAGAGCAGCGTTCGAGTATTGCCGCCAGGAAGGTTGTTGACTGCTTCTTCGTGCAATCGCAGAGAGTTTGGGTTGCGCTTTGTAAATTGAGCTTTAGCATCATCTAAAGCAGCCTGTAAATCGGCTGGGTAGCTCTTTAAGTTGAGTTTGTCTTTGATTGTATCGGTGACAGGAGCTATGGTGGGGTTCTGGACGAGTACTGCGGGCGCCATTGTCAGTGCTGCGCGGTGATGAATCTAAAAATGATGAGTTCAAGTAGTCGTCCTCAGGTGGAAGTTTATTGGAATAGCAATTTATTTGTCAAAGGGCGTGCTCTTAAGTATTGTGTTGTCATGTTATCTCGGCATGCCGAAGACGGAGTTGCATAGTTGCGGGACGTATCAACTCCCATTGGCTCGTGGATCGATTCACCAAATGTAGCGGTTCGAGCTCCGAAGATTGTTGGTCTCGGTGTCTCGGTAGCACGAAATCTGCAAATGGTTCCTATTCTGGTTAATGCTCAATCCTTTATATATGAAGACTGCAATGACTGGTTAAAAGATGTTTAACACAATATGACGGATCGATTTTTGAATGTTTAATGTTCTTCCATTCGCAATACTGGGTCGAGTATCTATGCATCTGATGCTGTTATGTACAATGGCGAGTGCTCGCTGTGCTGTCGATCATGCTTGTGCTCGAGATTTCGCAACTGGTGTCCAGGGGAAATACTTGTTCTTCGTTCTAAGAGGCGGTCAGCGCTAATGGACGAATAGTGTTGAAAAGAATATCATGACGAAATCCAACGTACGTGCTGTATGTCTTGAACGCTGACCGGCCCAATGTCAATGTTGGTCTATGTTCCACCGGCTCCCACTCTCGTTGTCTTCGTTGCAAGACTGGGTCTTCGGTCGGAGGCTTGTCGACGGCGTAGGACATCCACAGATGCCTAATGAGAGGTTAGGGATACATCAAGAGCATGACAGAGAAGTGCATATACCAGCCGGGCTCGATTTGCGACCTTACAGGCGCCTGTCAGTCTTATGTCTTCTCAAGAGCGTCCAACTGGGACTCACGGATCATATTCTTTTTGCTTGTAATCGACCCATCTTGTCCTCACTATTGGTGCTCAGCATTTACTCGTCAGGAAGTATATTTGAAGCGTACATGGAAGCTCTTCTTGCAAGTTCTCGTAGTATTTGTTGCCGTAGCGGTCGATGCCAATCAGTGTGCCGGCCTTCGTGTCGCCTGCGCGAAAGTCAGCGCCAGTAGGGAGGAAGCTAGTGACGTGTTCATACCGATATACTATTCCACGATTAGCAATTCAGCTCTTCAGCGACTCTCAAGTCTTCTGCCTTCGCAAGACGTACCTGCATTTGATGTGCCGCATCCTAGAAACGCTCTCGGTCAGCCATTGCCACGCGACCGTCTCGTCAAAGACACTCACCCTTATGCCAACCCGCCAAAGATTCCGGAATGTTCGCGTGATGGTCGACATGGCGCCGATTCGAGTTGCTGCACCGTGAATTGCGTCGGAGAAGCTGTCGATGATGGCCTTGTTAGACACCGGACATGCCAAGCGTCTTGCCCGTTACGGACTAGCGCTATATCAGAAATAACCCCTGCGAACGAACCATCTCATCTCTGGCAATCCGCAGTATTCGACGACGAGATGAGTATATCCGTCGCTAGATAGCATCGGCGCATGCAATGTTTTCAAGACTCGCTGTTCGATGTGCGAGGCCTCGAAAGATCCCAAGATGTGCTCAATGCAGACAAATGCCGCTGAGACGCTTTTCAGCGTCAAGCGTGCCATCCGTTCCTCCACCGTCATCACTTTCTATATTCGGTGGTCTCATGACCGAACTTGACAAAATATCCCCAAGGTTTAATATACCTGCATCTCAAATAGAGATACTACGTGGTCCAGTCGAATTCTATGATACTTTGAAGGCATGTATAAGACCCACCAGCCACCCAGCCACAGCGAAGTATACGGGCCGTTTCATGAGTTATTCTGATTGTGAAGAAGTAGAGCAAGATTTCAAATGCCAAGCGGAGAATCTATCTCTCCACCCTTTATATTGGGAAGGCCGAACACGAATTGGTAAGTGCTCCTCTCCTCGCATGCACTTGTTCTGACGGATGGATAGATTGATACCATCAAAGAAGCTCTCCGCAAGAATCCAGAACTGCAGGTGTCCATTCTTACTGACGCTCTTCGTGGGACTCGCGAGACGCCGAAGCCATCATGCGCGTCTTTGTTGGCATCTCTGGTCGAAGAATTCGGTGAAAACAGGGTCGAGATCCGGATGTTCCACACGCCAAATCTAACTGGTCTCCGTAAGCGGATTGTTCCACGTCGGATCAATGAGGGCTGGGGCTTGCAACATATGAAGCTCTATGGAATTGACGACGAACTTATCCTGTCCGGCGCCAATTTGTCAAACGATTACTTCACCAATCGGCAGGATAGATATCACGTTTTTTCATCGAAAGACATTACGGAGTACTTCCATCGTATTTACACTGGAGTGACGAGCATCAGCTATTCAGTATTGCCCGATAAAGATTCAGAAGCTGGGTATACGATGACCTGGCCAGAGACGAATGGCTGCCCTTCGCCGTTGGACGATCCCAAGAGTTACAGAGTTCAGGCTTCCAGAGTTCTTAAGCCACTCATAGAGCCGCCATCTTCTGCGCCAGGACAAATTGTCGGAGACACAGTTGTGTACCCACTTCTTCAGTTCACTCCACTACTCAAACCTGAGGACACAAGCACTGAACTACCAGCCATTCTCACAATCTTGCGCGCCCTCAACCCTAGCAGCAACGAGTTGAAAAGTGCAAGCGACTCGTCGCACACCTCACTCGCGACAACACCACCATTACAAAATGCATCATGGACGTTCACAGCGGGATATTTCAACACACCCCCATTTCTTCGCGACCTGCTCCTCTCCACCAATCCATCTCACGGAACCGTAATAGCAGCATCTCCATGGGCGAACGGCTTTTACGGCAGCAAAGGTGTCAGTGGGATGTTGCCAGCGGCGTATACATTGCTTGGCAAGCACTTTCTTAACGCCATTCAGAAACAAGGTCTGGATGACCGAGTCAAGCTGATGGAATGGCGGCGAGGGACCGTTGGTGAACCACAGGGCTGGACGTATCATGCAAAGGGCTTCTGGGTGACATTAGCCGGAGAAGATTCGTCCGAGCTGGCCACCTCCTTCCAGCCAGAGAAAGACGTATCTGCTGAGGAGCGCAAGGGCCCCAGTCTTACAATCGTCGGCTCTTCAAATTACACGAAACGCAGCTATGAGCTGGACCTGGAGGCAAATGCGTGCATTCTGACACGTAATCCGGATTTGATGAGGAGGCTTTCCGAGGAAGAGAAATGGTTACAAGAGTATGCGAAGGTCGTGGATAAGAAGGAGTTTGAGATGATTGAGAGAAGAGTTGGATTGCATGTTCGGATCGCCATGGGTATTGTAACTCTACTTGGAGGCGCATTGTAAGATTGTGTTGCCGCTGCGGAGTGAGTGCATGTTTCTTCTATGTACAAAAGAAAAACCTCCTGCGATGGCCTTTGTACAGTTGTACTGGCGTAGACTACTCCGTATATTCTGCTTTTAGTCTACCTATCTGATCTGATAGGTCAATTGCTCTATCATTTAGAATCTCTTTGGACTTCTTTGTCTCTTCCGGACTTTGTGGGCATCCTCTGGTGTCACATCATTCTTCCTATAGTCTTTCCCTTCGCAGAGGCAGTCTCGGTACTGCTTGTATTCTGACAATTCTCCCTTCTTGGGCTGCTGGACAGCGTGAAAGACAATCAATCCCTCGTCAGCGCAATCTGGTCCGAGAAATGACGCCTTTCTCTCTAACAAGGCCGCGATTGTGTCTCTGGTTTTGATCGTTGTGCCGCAGAAAGTCATCCAACTCCAGCGATATCGGTGTAGATAGGCGTTCAGGACAGCCTTGAACGTCTGCCTCTGTGCCATTCTCCGTCAGTTCTGAAGTAGAAAGTACTGTTTGGCACGGATCATCTCTCACCTTGTGTATGGTGACCAGCATCTCAGCACAACGCATTGGTTGCGTATAGAGTGTTGGGGAATTCCGATCGTCGAGATACACCGCTACGAGAATCCAGTTATGTCGCCGATGCCACTCAAGCTGTGTGCTGAACCGATGAGCGACTTCGGCATGGATTCGCCTGGGAGTGAAGTCAGTCGTCCATTCCCATCATTAGATATGCTGCTAATGTCTCTTTACCTGAAGGTCTTGATATAATCTGGTCGGAGTTGAATCGATGTATCGTTTGATCGATTAGATATGACCTCACAGAAGAAGTTGCAGTCCTCGCTCTTAGAGCGGCAATACTCAACAGCCGTGTCGACCAAAAGATAGGTGTCGCCGAATACTCGCGACTCAGCAGCTTCTCTGAATACTCTCGTCAACGCTTTGGTGAATGTGAATTCGCCGTCGGCTGGTGTCGTGCCATTCGTAGCTGCACCCAGCAAATATATTGCACGGCCGGCAAACTCCTTAGGGTTGTTTCGTTTAAGTTCGCGTAAGTCTCTTCGTGCTTCACCTACGCAGCAAGTATCAAGCACGAGAAGGAGATCCCCAGTTGAATCGAACAGCAGCGGATGAATGAGTTCTTGGATGCTAAGCCATAACCACTCGCCGTTTGCCAGTGGACTAAAGTATATTAGTGCCCCGTTGTGCCTCGGAAATACTGCGATTATAACGAACCTAGAGATAATGAAGTCGTCGTCGCCTTCACTATCTCCGTGACCGCTAAAATGTAAGATGATCAACTTATGTGGATCACCGTGTTCTCGCGCCAGGAGGCCGACTCGACCAGCCAATCCCGCTTTGCACTCCACGAGCGTTGTCAACGGGATCCGATACTTGGAGAATCCGTATATGTATCGGTTTGACAGTATATCTTTCATCCTGTCAATCTCATTTTCCCACTCCTCTTTGAACTCCTCGTCGGTCAGAGTCAGCGCCAGGCAGTGTACTCCAGTATAAATGTGCGCGGGTACATTCGTGAAGGCGTGCTGTGGTAAGCGCAGCGCGAAGGATCGCGGACGTGACATCGCCAGTATTTGTAGGAGAGATCAAAGAAAAGAAGGTTGAAGGACGCGTGTTAGGATGTTGTCTCTGAAAGAAACGACTTGTTAGTGCGAAGATTTAAGAGCGCGGCGAGAAGTAGACGGCGTTTGCCGAGCAAGTGAAGTGGTTGGAGTTGAAACTGTAGGCACTTACGAGATTATCTGGCAAGGAAGTTAAGGAAATCAGTCGAGTAAAGCCAGACAATTGAAGTATTCAGTACGAATGTGAGGGTCGCAAGATCTCTCATCTGCATTCCAATCTGACCCGGAGGCTCGTTTGCTTTGCATTCATTTTCCGCAGCTTGAATCATTTTCGGCGCGGCATCGCAGCACTTACGACCTTTGCCTCTATGATGCCTAGCCATTCCGTGATCAACAGATCTACTGATCGAGTATAACAAATGCAATGCGAAGCCCTTGTTAGAATCTGTCTATGGAACACCTTCGCACTGAAGCAACGCTAGGCATACATCGTGAGTTAGATCTCTGCCGCAAAGAGTTAAGAGACTAACATTTTGTTTGCTTGCATCCTCGACAAGCCATAACGGCAGCATTTATAGCCCTCGTGAGTGGTAGAGGCCACCCATACCTTGGGATTTTCTCCTTCTTTAGCACAGTATCTGCATTTCAAGACTAAGTCTGGCCATACTGAGCAATTTGCAAAATAATGTGACCTGACGACTTATCGACGTGCCATTCTGAGTCGCTGCAGAAGGATGACATATCAGCATACATGTTAGTATTGAAAATACAAGTATTCTATCAAATTGCTCTATTAGCGGAGAGCTGAAATGCGAATCTAGATATTCCCAATTTGGAAGGAGATTGTCTCTCGAATGAGGTCATCGGAGACGAGAGAACCTATCAACTGCGAGCTCCTCCAACGCCGATAGTAGCGCTTACGCTGGGAGTACCTTGTAAGATACCGACACTGCTAACGAGAAAGTTTGTCCGAGTTATTGTCATTTAAATAAGAGTTGAACTTGTCGACAATGGCAACTTCCAAGAAACAAATATTTGCAAGTCCCTTTCAAAATGAGCAGACATTATCTACATGAGTTGCAGGGCTTTGCTGGAGATGCATTACTGCTTTCTTTTGCTGCTACCTGCTTGGTAAGTTGAAAAAGTCTTAATTCATCAATTCTCTAACCAAATTTGTAGGGACTAGCTCTTCTGATAACAACTCGCTCCGTTTACAATATTTTTTTTCATCCTTTAAAGTCATATCCTGGACCGAAATTATGGGCGGCATCTCATCTTCCAAGACAATACTACGATCTCCGAGGGACTCTCGACTTTAAAATTCGAGACTTGCATGAGCGGTACGGTGATGCTATCCGGATTGAACCAGACTCGTTGTCGTACACCAACTCGCATGCATGGAAAGATATCAATGGCTACGGCGTACACAATCTTGAGAAAGATCCTGTCCTGCATAACCAAGTCAAGAAAGGTATTGCACAGCCTGGCATCATTCAAGCAGATGCGCCGAATCACGCGCGTATACGAAGACAATTGGCACACGCATTCAGCGAGAAAGCATTGCGTGACCAAGAACCCATTATTGTCAGATATGTCGATACATTGATCTCTCAGCTGGAGGACGTAGCCGCTTCCGGGGAGAAGACGGACATCTTGCTCAAATACACTTACACAACTGTCGACATCACATCTGAGCTCTCGTTTGGCACCTCACTCGATGTTCTCCGCAACGACAAATTCAGACCTTGGGTTACCATTCAAAGTAACATGGGATCAATACTAATGTCGATGAAATTTGTCGAACTCTACCCGCTTCTCACTCCGCTCATACGGTGGCTCATACCAAAGCAGGTGATCCAAGGGATGAAGGAGAATCGAGTATATGTAAACCGAGTGGTTCAAGATCGAATTAAAGAAGGAGCCATGGAGGAGCGTCGGGATTTCTTTTCCTATATTCTCAGGAATAAAGAGAAGGATAACGAAATGACCAACAGTGAGATGTGCGAGACGGCACGTACCTTGATTCTCGCAGGCGCTGATACCACAAAAACTCTTCTGTCTGCGGTAACGTTTTACCTGCTCACGAATCCGTTTTGGATGCGCAAAGTTGTCCAAGAAGTCCGGTCCGCTTTTCAGCATGAAGGAGACATCAACTTTGTTGATGCATCTGCCAAGCTTCCATTGATGCTCGCATGCCTCGATGAAGCTCTACGTCTACACCCGCCTGGAGCGTCTTTCTTGTTTGCGCGCCGAACATCTCCTCACACCACTATCAGTATCCTCGGGCACGATATCCCGCCTTCAACCTCCGTAACCATGCATCCATTATCTACTTTCACATGCAGCGCTAACTTTCATGATCCTCTTCGCTTCCATCCTGAGCGATTTCTACCGTCTGCATCAGAACCTGGATCGCCATTCGCAAATGACGACAAGTTCGCTTTCCAACCATTCTTCTACGGACCGAGGAATTGTATTGGACGAAATTTGGCATACAACAAAATGCGCTTGATTTTAGCGAGAGTCCTGTGGAAGTTCGACTTCAGTTTGTGTGAGGAGAGTCGCAATTGGGACACGCATAGAATTTGGATGTTTTGGGAGGATACGCCATTGTGGATTACTCTCAAAATCAGACAAGACCTATCAACTGCTTGAATGTACGGTAATACCTATGATTACACAATCCTATTCACGGGTCATCAACCTTATGCAATAATAGATACGGAGCTCCAGTAAAGGACAAATCGCGGAATGGCGTCGGAGGGCCTTACTCATGCCCAACGGCGATTTTTGTGGAAGAGAAGTTCCGTCTCAGTTAATGAGGCCCATGATTTACATTCTCGCGGCCACTCAGGGTTTGAGTTTGATCTGGAGAGTGGGAGCCTTAGTGAGCATGGCCGTGATTCCCGTCCTCTTTACGTCCCTTACCGGACGTCGGACGATGTACAATAGTTGCTGAGTATATTGCGGTACAAAAGGGATGCAAGACTGACTTGACGAGTAATCATCAAAGAAGCTTATACCCTGTTGTGAACGTTGACCTATTTTTCTCCTCGCAGCAATCTCAGCTGCTCTCATGCATTGTATTCGTGGAGATCCTTCAGACACTACCTTCATACACCTTCAGCAACGATGCCTCTCTGGCAAATCTACCACCCAAAAGATGCCTTTTCCGACGCAGAATCTAAACAGGCCCTAAGCGCCGACGTAGTGAAGATGTACACGACCCAGCTCGGCCTGCCAGCATTTTACGTCGTCGTACAATTCATTGCCATGCCCGAAGAGTCAGTCTGGGTTGGAGGCCTCAGTAAAACGGAGAAACCTTTCATTCGGATCGTCATCAACCACGTTGCCGTACGTGTCGCGAACATTTCGGATGAAGATGCGGTGTATAAACAGACCTGCGAGATGGTTGACGCCGCGTTGAAGCCGCACGTGGAGGACAAAGGATACGATTGGGAATATCATCTTGATGAGACAGAAAGGAGGCTGTGGAAGGTCAATGGACTCGTTCCTCCACCGTGGAAAAGTGAAGCAGAGCAACAATGGGTGAAGACGAACAGGCCGTTGAGTTGGGAGGGTGACCATTAAGATCTTGAGTATTGTTGTATTGTTGTAACATTACGGACGATAAAAGCCTGACGAATGTGCTGAAGGATTGGATTACCATGCTGCCAATCGTTTTGGACTTGCCAATTCTTAATTTCTTCTCTAATCTCCAAGCCAAAGAAACTTCATTGAACTAAGCCGTCTATATTACGGCTTTCCACAAGGCATTGTCCAAATCACTTCGATCAAACATCGGATTTCTACCGAAACAGCGTGGCTGTAGAACGAGTTCTTCGGTAGTGGTTAGCGGCACCATCTCACAAAAGGAAAAGACGACTCACCATTTATCAATTTTGAGACATCGACATAGACCGTCCGCGCTGTTTGGCTAGGGAAAGTGTTTGAGAAGTTGGCAGTGGTTGAAGCAAGATTGTTTTCGGTTTCGGGAGGTATGTAGCTGTTTGGAGAGAAATGGCGATGCGTAACGCTTGAGGTAGCGGTTTGCATATCAAGGCTTTCCGACATGCCAATCATAGCCCCACCGAAATAATCGGCGTCCATTTCCATCCCCGCAACGATAGGCGACTTATTACAGTCGAGTCCTTTCCCACGGAAGTACGATTCGACTTCCGAAGCGTTTAACCACCCCATGCCGACAGCGCCCGGAAGAGATTCTGGTGGCGGGTCCAGTAGGCGGTTGAAATTCTCATTCAGGATCCTTGTAACCAGGGATTTGAGGCTTTCTTGCGTGTGGAAATTGAGGACAAAGTTGAAGACCTGATGATAAAGCTGCAACTGCTTTTCGGCCGTATAAACGAGGCGAAACGCAGCTTGCCATGCCGCTAATTGCAATCTTCGGGCAAATGGGAGAGACGGAATGTCAAGGAGATGTAAAGGCGAAACTTCGAGGCTGAAGAGGCTGCGCGGCTCGTTGAGAGGAACCTGAGGGCTTGAAGGAAGCATGGGCGCGTCAGAACTCAGCAGACTGCGCGTATAGTCTTCTCCGGCGAGGCTCGCTAACCATTCATCACTCAGGAGCGGTAATTCGGACCCAGAATCTAGAGAATCCGCGGGATCCAGGCCCGAAGCTATGCTTGGCCTTGTGAGTGCTTTTCTTACGCTCCCAACAGGCGAACTCAGTGACATTGAGAAGGCATTATCCGAATCTCCGGACGGAGCGCTATCTCCAATTTCCTGAATAGTTTTCCGAGTACGTAGCGACCCGCGATCCTCATCAAGAGTGCGTGATTCGCTAATAGTCGTAATGAACTTTTCAATTGACAGCTTGAGACTTTGTGCTATGCGCGAATCTTGCTGAAGTTGTCCTGATGTAGTCAGGACATCAGTCAGAGTCAAAAAGCAATTGTTCAACTCTTCGATCGTATTATGGAGGTCGGAAATCTGCTCGTTAAGCACGTATAGAGCTTCGTCTTTGCGTTTTCTAAATGCGCGCTGTGCGAGACGGGTTTGAGATCTTCGCCTCTACTCCGCATTACCATTAGTACAAGAACAGCCTTGTATATTGGTGATATCGTTGAATGGATCACCTTAGCAGCATCTTCATCAAGTTCCGACACTTTGCGCTTTGGCTTATGTTTCTTGAGCTGTCTCGCTCCTCGATTAACTTCCATTTTGAAGTTCGATAGTGGTGAGGCGCACTAGTAGTAGAAATGCGACAAATAATCAAAAGAGACTATAAAGAGGAGGAAATCAAGAGATTCGGAAGTAAAGCTTTGGGAGATTGAAGTGTTTTCGAATATCGTGGGTTGCGAAGAGGTGCGCGCCGGACAGAATGTATGTTTAGCTCGATTAGTGATCAAAATGGACTATCTTCTTCGAGGGCGGCCAGCTCTCGGAACTGGACTCTCGGACGCAACTATGATACTCTAGTTCGAATAGCTTGCTTATACATACCGTTGTACCGCTTGAGAAAATTTCCTTTGTTGGTTTCAGGTCCAGGAGATACTTGTCCAGCAATGGGTGAAATGTCTTCCGAATGCAAGGCTTGCGCGAAATGTCTTCCGAATGCAAGGCTTGCGCGAAGTCCTCCATCGAGCTGCAGTGTATCTACTCAATTCGTGCAAAAGGTCTTGAGGTGATGCTACACTTATTAAATGAAGCCGGGCCCATCAAGGCGACGTAGGCTACGCCCGTTGAGGGTAGGATAACAGTGAGGATGGTTCGGAAGCTTGGGTATGCTCCGTCCTGTACGACAAGTTGAGACTCGGTTCGGAGGTTCCTGAAAAGGCTCCCCAGAGCTAAATGGATCAGGGAGCAAAGGATACACATGCCCAAGGAAAGTCTCTGACACTTATCCAAGTTTGGGACTTGTTACGAAACATCCAAGAGGCTTCCCTCCGATCGGGGCGCCTTACTACTACTCCCAGCCAAGCGAACGGGATGACGAGGTGGCGCCGACCAACCATCATTCATAGGTACCTTACGTGAGGCTTTACCGGCCAAGATTAACTATGCGGTAAAATTAAGCATCGTCCAATTAATGCCTTTCGAAAATAAGAGAAGAGAGGTCGAAGGTTCCCCTTGAATTGGACAAAATTCAGCTCAGCGTACACGCACTGCAGGCAGCTCCAAGCAGGTGGGCGATAAAAGAGTAGAGGCGTGGCTACGATGCAATGTCCAACTGCGAGGATGCATACCGTTAGTCAGTACGAATCATACACATCAAGGCTGCGGATTTTGGATAAATACTGTCTGGTGTATGTTCGGGCTTTCAGAGACGCTCTCTTTCATGTTGAAGACCAACACTCGGTCACATGGCAGTCCCTTAGTAAGGTAAATCGTACTCAGTCACCCTCATGCCGGGATACGTTTGGCGGCTCAACGCTAGACCAATTTCAGCAGCACAAGTCATTCCATCCTCCTGCCCTTTCGTTCTGCAAGCGTCTACAAATTATTTGTCTCGGAGGCAATCAATTAAATGCAATGACTTTGGTGTGCCTAGTGCTTTCCTGCAAGCATCCCTGTCATTTTTACACAGTAGCAGCCCTGAGAACCTCTTTTTCCTTTCTTAAAGCTCTTCTCAGTCTTTAAGATCTAATTTCGACTCATTGTTTGCCCACTTTATCGTATGTAAGAGGATGGAGACCTGTTAGGATCCGGAAGAGAATTACTTGATGTTCGAATGTCTCCGTGACAATGCTCTGGAGCGATGCGGCGGCTTTCTAATCCACCGGAGAGATATTGGAGGAATAGTCAGAATACCCTCTCATACGAACACGACATCATTGGTGCAATCTGCGCCTTAGTTATCGCTGGCGCCGAATTTTCTGTTCAAATCTTGCAACGGCTGGCGTTAGTTTGGAGTTTTTCGGGTTCTTGTGATGGCGTGCTGCCCCTCTCCCCCTCCTCAAAACCGGAAAAGCCGATTGCCGCCAAGTATAAGGGAATGCAGCTGTTTTTGACATCGAAAATGGAGTAGGTGCAAAGTGACACGCATGAGACTTTGGTCGGAGGATGACAGAGTATCAGTATCGATCAATTCAATCTAATCTTATCTCACTGAACGGCCAGATCGAACAATTGCGGCACATGGCCAACGAGATTTGGTAATAACTGTGGAAAATGTTGCGAAAACGGATTTATCTTTCGAATTAGAACGTGTATATCCGTATTTTGAGAAGCATTTACTCTTCTCGGATAGCAATTCGTTTGAAATGCAGGCCTATATGCGGGCTTTGTAATCCAGAGTGCAATCATTCGTCCTGTGACGGACGAACGGTCCGAATAGAGGCAGATTACCATCAACATGAGTATATGAGGATATGGTGAAGAGAAGTTCACTGTTCCTCACCAATCTTTCATTTTAAGATAGACACAAGAATCCACAGGGAGAAAAGAGATATGCCTTCCGAATGGCAAATTCACGACGCAAAGCCAGTACATTGGCAATCCTTAGAGGCACTTGAGAATCTCCGGCTCAACAATGACGTTCTTAAGCCTACAAAAATCCCTCCGAGGGCGGCGCTTGTTCGCATGAGAGCCGCGGCACTCAATGCTCGCGACTTCATGGTCATTGCGCACGACCCGATCTATCCAGGGGAGCATGTTCAAGACCTCGTCCCTTGTGCAGATGGTGCTGGAGAGATAGAGAAGGTCGGAGAAGAAAGTAAGTGGAAAGTTGGTGACAATGTGATCATCCATCCCAACGCTTGGATGGAGGACACAGGAGAGGTCTTGCTAGTCTCAGAAATAAAAACAGCTGGTGCGGCAAGCGATCAGGGAACTTTGAGGCAGTATGCCATCTGGGTACCTACCATTGTTTCAAAAATGTATTGAGGGCCTCAAATTACTGACAGGGAATAGGAGGATGAGAAACTCGTGCGTGCACCTGCTCACTTGACCTTCGAGGAGCTCGCAGCCTTGCCTGCTTGCGGAAGCACGGCAATGAACGCCCTATTTTACGGGCCTCAAGAGCTCAAACCAGGAATGACAGTGTTGAGTCAGGGTACAGGAGGAGTGAGTTGCTTTGCAATCCAGGTAGGTCTCCTTGCCGCGATATTCATTCGGCACTCTCATCTCGCTCCGACAGCTCGCATCCGCAGCCGGTGCGACCGTGATCGCAACGTCCTCATCCGACGCGAAATTGGCGCAGGCCAGAGGTATAGGAGCGACGCATCTCATAAACTACAACAGTCACCCGAATTGGGAGGAGGAAGTGCTCCGCTTGACCAATGGGAGGGGTGTCGATAATGTTATCGAAATCGGGGGAGCTGCGACAGTAGAGCAGAGCGTAAAGTGCACCAAGCAGGGCGGTTTAGTATCTTTGGTAGGATTCCTGTCGGACAGTAAGAAGAGTGATTTAGTGCCTGCACTTATCTTTGGGGCTAAAACTGGTAAGGTGTCTTCTCCATCACCCAAGCGTATCCGTCAATTCTTCTGCATTGCAACATGCTGTTCTGCGTTTATAGCTCACAATGCAGGCATGCTAACCGTTATGTAGTCCGAGGTGTATTCAATTGGTCAAAGCCCATGATCGAAGCGATGGCGGAGTTTGTCGAGAAGCACAAAATCCATCCAGTCGTGGCGGAGGCGTTCGAGTGGGAAGACGCGAAAGCCGCCTTTGAAATGCTAAACAAACAATCTGCCGTTGGGAAAATTGTCATCAAGATATAGGTGCTCTCATCCGTCTCGTTTCTCTGACAGTAAAAGACATCTTGAGAGTATTGAGGTCGGAAGATGAAGATGAGCGAGCTGTCCCCTGGAATACAAAGTTGCACTAGAGGCAAATCAGGGGGGTTTGGATGCCAATGCGGGGAAGAGAGAACCCTGTCGTGAAAATTCTGGACTACAAATTTTCGTATTTATTAAACAATTCCATGCTTCCATGAATACAGGCAATATCCATATGTTCCTTGCTCTTTTTCTCAATGACATCTTTCTATCTAAGTTCCTTACATTAATATCAAAATGAAAACTGGCCGTCTCTTATCGTCTTGCCAATCGGCAACAGGATCCCGATCTCCCAGACTAGCAGGTGTACGTTGACACGCTTCAGTGTCGATCCTTTAACCAGCATCGTGCAGATGCGCGAAGATAGGAACTTTCCAAGTTTGAACGGAATCTGGAGGCGGAAGCATGTTTGCGGCTCAGATCAACCTCCTGCTGGTTATACCAGCGAGCCATCTGCAATTCTTATTCCCCGGACGTTTACTCCCCGACTGTACGTTAGTGAATACTACCATTCAACCAAACGGAATTTTCATTACTCTCAAGATGCCGGAATCCGCTACGCTTTTACCTTGAGAGCTGCAGATAAGGGATATTATCCGCGTGCTCGCATTTATACCGGCGATGGTTCTCTGGCCTTCCTTTTCATCTCATTGAAAGCTTGAACGGCAGATTCTACACAAGATCAGATACTTCCAGCCATCTTACGCTCTTTGTCAACTGAGATTGGAATAGAAATCAGGATGGCCCCCAATAGCGATGATAAAATCGGCGAGGCTATTGACGTGGTGGAGAGGTCAACATCAGTGGCGGGTTTGCCGAAGGAGGTTGAGTACTTCATCGATCCGGCCGAAGACAAACGGGTCATTAGAAAGATCGATTGGGTCGTGATGCCAACAATGATGTTGGTCCTCTTTTTCCAGTGTATGTTCTCATCTCATACCAACAACAGGAAACATCCACTGTGATATTGGTGCTGACAGAAACCAGATCTCGACAAGCAGTCAATCAACTATGCCACTGTATTCAGTATGAATAAGGACCTTGGACTCACTGGCCAAAAGTTCTCCTGGGTTGTTACGACATTCTACTTTGGACAGCTGGTTTCCCAGTATATTTCAGCGTACTTTATCAGTCGGTTCCACGTCGTGCGTGTCGTCGGCATAACTATGTAGGCATAGTGTTCTTATTCTTATATGCCACTGAACTGATACCTCTCACAATAGATTGCTTTGGGGTGTCTGCGAAATGTGTATGGGCGCTACGCAAAACTTTGCTGGCATCGCGACAACAAGGTTCTTCCTGGGTCTCTGCGAGGGTGCTGTGTCTCCTGGCTTCGTTGTCATCACCAGCAACTGGTACAAAAGAAGAGAACATCCGATACGCATAGCGTGAGTGACGACCCACCGTTCGATATCCCATACAGACGCAGCCCTATGCTAAAAGTCTATCAGAATCTGGACCACATCTGGCGGCCTTGCCACGATTTGCGGTGCGGTCCTCATGTACCTTGTTGGAGGGGCAAAGCATATGGCTATTGCTAATTGGCGTGTAATGTTTCTCATCTGCGGCGGCTCAACACTCCTCATCGGCGTGGCCTTCCTCTTCGTGATGCCCCTCGACACAACTAAAGCATGGTTTCTGGATGAGAACGAACGACGGATCGCTACAGAACGTCTTGCATTGGATCGCACAACCCGAGATCGTGCTGAGTTTAGCGTGAGCCAGGTCAAGGAGACTCTACGCGACCCGGCAACATGGTTCTATTTCCTAATGGCTTTGTTCATCTGCATCCCGTCTCCAATTCTGAAGGTAAGTCATTGATGATGATATGAAACTCTTCGTGCTAACTTTGTATAGTTCTCATCTCTCGTTATCAACGGTTTCGGTTTCAGTCCCTTCCAGACTATGCTCGTCGGACTTCCATCTGGCGGAGTTCAGATCCTTTCCAACTGGGTTGCGGCCTACGGGATGATTTTCACCAAGGGCACACGTGCCTTCTGGGGCATGTTCTTCTCTCTTGTACCACTCGTGGGATCTATCACGCTGCTCTGCCTTCCTAAGGCGGATAGATGGGGGATTGTCGTATCAACATGGCTTGCTGCAGATTCCTCATCTTTGATGGTTATCTCTGAGTGTATGATGGCATCTAATGTGAAAGGCAACACCAAGAAGTCAGTTGTTAGCGCTGTCTTCTTTGTTGCGTATTGCGTTGGCTGCATCATCGGACCTCAGCTGTGGCAGGCGCAAGATGCACCACGCTATACGAAAGGCTGTATTTCTAGCATTGTGAGTTGGTCGCTACTGGTCATCACATACCTGGGCTACTATTTCTACTTGAGGGGCCAAAATAAGAAGAGGACCAGGCTCATTGCAATCAGCGAGGAGAGTGAGATTGCGGAAGGCAAGACACACGACCATCTGGGCGTTGAGGTTGACTCCGATATGACTGATCGCCAGGACTTGAAGTTCCTCTACACCTTGTAACGAATTGGCACGGAGTATAACTTTTTCATAAAAATTTGGAATTTATTTGTTCGACGTGCGACCGGATCGGAGTCTCGGAGGTTATTTCCTCTTCTGGAAGCATACCATTTTTCTAGTTCCCATCTCTTGAAGCTGACGCTTCGTGTACGAGGGTGCTGGTTTGCGGCGAGCGAACATTCTGCAGAGCAATTTTATTGAAGATGCCCCAGTGCTTCTAAGAAACTCCCTCGCGTCGGTGAAGTTGTATCTGAGATTGCCCAAGAACAGTTTGCCTAGTCTGTCTTACAAGATTTGCTTCTTGTTGTCACAAAAAGGGGATGCTGCGTCGCTCTTCCGCTCATAGTTTCTGTTCTCTTCGCCGATCAGAGTCCCCAATGCACAATGTCTGCCAGCCAGAGAAAAGTGGAAAGGGCTCCTCCTTTGGAGGTGTGTGTAGCCATCGTTGAAGCGGACTGACATCCCTTTGATCGTGTAGAGCGCTCGGATATACCGCCCATACCCGACAGCTCGAGTGCGAATCGCCAACGAGGTCAGCGATAACGGGCTCTGCAATATTTGGAAGTGCTTCCGGATTCTCATCCGATCGGTCGTTGTTGTTGCTTTGAGGAAGGGGTGTCTCTTGGGAGTTCGTATCGGTCCATGATCCAACGCCTGCTAGCAACTCCGCAAATTCAGATGACTGGTGTTCACTGTTGGTTTTTGACATTGAGATAAGATCAGAGTTGATGAAGTAAACGATACCACGTTATTTGTGCGTTGAATATTGATCCGGTATCATGAAATATTGGAAGAGCCGTGAGCGTCATATAATTGCAAAATCATCGGGGTAGAGAATCGCAATTATAGTTAACTTCAACAAATGACAATTTCCTAAATCGGACATATCGAGGTTGTAAATTTGGCATTCAGAATCCCATCGGGCACCTTTCTCGAGTCTTGATGAGCATGGGTGTGGCAAAATCACAATTACCTCTTCGGTCATAAGAGACTCGACAGAAACGGAAAAGCGGTCACACGTAATCTGAGATTAGGAACGATCTCTGCCGCTCTCCTGGGAGAAATAGTAAATGGTCACAGGGTAATTGCTGCGAGCCACGGGCGGCGCTCCGGGCACACAGCGGTCGACTTGAGAATGTGTGCCTACGTGGAGGTGGAGGTTTGTGCCTCAGGTGTGATATGCCAGGGCTAGAGTTTTTGACAGTTGACATGATGGGAAATCAAGAAAGACGTCAGGTGTAGTGCTCGCTCTTCTGGTTCCAATTCTAAAAGGTGGTAAAAGTTCTTGACCTGTAAATTAACCGTATTAGGTTTAGTTTCCTCCAAAGCTTATGTCAAACAAGGCTCAGTCCGAGCTGAAAATTCTCACCGTCTCTGTGCATAAGTACTCCGTATGTGTTTTGTCTCTCCTTTCCATACATTGTCATTCACTAGTAGACTATTATGAAGAGGATTGCCTCGTAATGTACTGAGGTTACATCCGCCTCGTAACCTCGTTCACCGGTCAAGGCTAGGCCACGCGTACCTGAATGCAGGATCGAATTTGCTAAATTTGCTTCCCGCTGCCTATTCGCTTCGCTGACTGAGCAGTTGGAATCAAGGGAGCTGAGTGACCTTGACAAGGAATGTGACGCTAAACTTGTTCAGGTAATTGTCGTTTGACCTCTTCATCCGTCCCTCCTTCCGACATGATTTTTGAAGCCAATATCTCATCGCGCAAGAGCTATGCAAATTCATTCTGAGACGACGGCACGCAGAGCGAACTTCATGAGACGGCATATACGTCGTGAGATGGACAGAAATGCCGGCCTCTTTTCGTGAGGGCCTCAGGCTGAAGTTCCACAAACAAAACGCAGACCGGATTCCCGAATCAGAATGGAACAGGCACAAGGAAGAGCTTGTATATCTGTTCAAAGAAAAGGACAGGCCCTTGAAGGAAATTGTGCAATACATGAAAGATGAGCGACAATTTAATGCTTCGTAAGTTGCATTCGAGAGGCCTGCCACGGGAGGGGCGTCGCCCTCAGCCCATAACTTAATCACGGGCTGATGATACCCAGAGAACGTCAGTACCGATCAAGATTCAAAGACTGGAAGGTTCGCAAGTATGCGGCGGGACGCGCCGCTTCGACCGCTGCCAGCAACCCTGAAGCGCCACATGGAGGGGAGGCAGGAAGTCTTCTCACGACACCGGAGTACGAAATCGAAGATCAGGTTCCGATGATGCAGCGGATCAGTCCTTTCAAGCATCCTCGTAGCGAACATTCTCGTAGCTTTTCGGATTCCGGATATGCTAGCAGCGCTCCTTCCGCCCCAGCGAGAAAGCGCTTCAAGCAGGGAGAGCTCGCATCGTTCGAAGAGGTTTTGAGCGACAGTTCCGTCTATGGTCCAAGGAAACTTCATAGCAATACGCATCGAAAGTCCTCATCTGAAGAAATATCCCCTGACTATGCAGCTGATGTCAATTTAAACAATTGGACAGGAAAACAGCAACTCCTTTCTGCAATTAGTCCCCTGGAGTATTGCAGTAAAATCTCATCGCTCGATTTCTCCCGCACGGTCGATACGTACGACATGTATGAGCTCCGTGATATGGAACGAGCGGCCGATTTCCTTTCCTCAATGGGTCTCGCAGAAAAGGCCTTCGGAATATACGTACTCCTCCTCAAACACGTTCTCGCATGTTTCCCTTGGGCAACACGTGGCAGAGTTACAAGGCTGAAGATTGCATGTGCAAGAACTGCCCGCAATGAAACGGACTGGGAAATCGTTGACAGTCTGCTGCAACAAAATCATAGCGCTTCTGAGGACCTTTCACTGATCATAGAGGGCTTCAAATACGGCAAATTAGTTCTCACAGATCCAATGTACTCATCAGAATCCCACAAGATCGACGCCTTACTAAATGAGCTACCTCCAGAAGACCGGTCTTTGGATCTACTTCTATTTCATCTCATTAAGATTCAAGCCACATCCTACGGATCGATTGAGCAGGCAAAGGACATCTTGATTCAGCTACGGCCTGGACCATTTGAGCTGGAGGGGATGCATATGAGGAATCCGTGCCTTCGGTCTTGCCTAAATTGGTGTGTCATCGAATTCAGTCGGCATTGGGGTGCTGCAGATATATGTGACACAATTCCTGAGAGAGCCCAGCCGCTGAAATTCGCGGTTGAGTGTCTCTTCTGCTTCTTTTGGAAACGGTGGCAGAGCGGACAGAACAAGGCACAACCGGACCTTCTCCGCTGGACGTATGATTCTGAGATTCGAGCGGGGATTTCCGCCTGCGAGTTTCTATTCACAGTTACCCTCCTCATTGTATGGACTTACTTTGATCTGCGATCTCTCAATGCCCACTGGCTCTCTTGGGACTACGACAAGGACCATGTCTCGGTTATTCTTCAAAGCGCTATCCAGCTAGCACAATCTTCTGACGAAGAACTTGCACGCCAATTCCTGGACGTTGTCTTCAAGAAACCGAAGGACTCGTCTGATCCGATAGCACACGTTGTGACGATTGAATCGAGCGAGACGTCGTTAGGCCAGGAGCACGACGAAGCCGCTGGTCCATTCTGTCTAGCACCAATCACTTGCTGCGCTGAGTCTTATCGGACATCAGCCTCTTCCCTTAAGAATTCTGGTATAAGTTCCTTTCAACGTCTTACACAGAGCGTACGAAGCCTACGGATCGATTCTGCGGAGCAACCATCTAGTGCCTTCAAGGAGGCATCAAGATATGGACTAGAAGTGCCTAGCATATCCGAACACTCATATGGGATGCCACGATCTTTGATACTTCCGTCGCTTAGTGAAAGTGACGAAGCATCGGGCTTCGATCGATCTTCCGTAGCAGACAGTTACGTTGATGCGACTGTGACATGAAAGATGAACACAGCACGCTCAGTGATATGCCAATATATCCCGATGCTCAAACCATTGCACACGCGTGGCGTTATATTGGTTTCTCCAACTCTGGAGGCCTTGCAGGATGAAGAGACCGCAGAAGTGCTGTGCCGAAGAAGTCAGCCTCGCCGGTAAGACGCCATTTCGGATTTAGACGTTATATTACCCCTGTCTTGCCTATTAGAGCTAACATTGCTAAGAATACGACTAGATGGGGCGTTGAATATAAGCTCACAACCCATTTCGGCACCGCGGAATGCATGAGCCAGCATGAGCCAAACTGATTCGACCATGGTGGTGCCTGAATTTGGGACCCTCTTCCCTGAGCAAGCTCTCATGGTTCCTGAAATCAGGCCAGAGTACGGAGGCCTCTAAGCCTACACTCCTTACCAAATCCCTCATCCTATTCTCCACTAAAGACGCCGCAAACTCTCTCTCTCTTTATACTCCGCAATGCTGCTCCTGGTCCTTGCGACCGATAATGCACGCTTCGGGGTTGTCGCTCTTGCTGGCTTGTAACGATCAGACTGAAACCCATAGAATCTCGCCTGCAGCCCCTCGATCTTCTTTCCCATCCCCGCAATGTTCAAGACGCCGAACTCGGCTTGGCATGCCCTTTACATCTCTTTCAATGCTAGGAGGCAGTTCCCTTTCTGCAAGCTTCGTTTGTGCATCGGCGCGTTGTTTCGGGAAGTTGATTTCTTCCTCGTTATCGAGAACAGCGTATTGCGTACGTATTCGCTCGCTAGCATCGCCGGGCTCCCATCGTCGTGCACATGTCCGATGATTAGACTCTCTAACGTATGTTCGTAGCTAAGAGCGTTCCTGCCGCTAGCACAGCCCAGAGCTAGTTACCACTTCGAAGCTTGCGAATCGACCTCGAGAAAGCTCCGAAGTTATAGCTTAAAAGCTCTCAAAGCATTCACAATTCTGCCTCGCTCCAATTAGTAAACCCACCGAACACACGAGCACAACCTTCAGCACAATCTAAAACGGCTGAACCACTCCCCACCTCTGCTAAGACAGTAGAGTGAGGCATTGGCCCCGTCGAGCAGGGCATCGGCGAATCTCCAATCTCACCAGTCTGTGAGTCAAACCCGCTTTAATGTACAATCTGAAACTCCACTGACCCAACTCGCCGAACAGAGGAGCTAGAATAGAGCGCCGCTACTCCCTTGAGAAGCACCTCAACAACCGCCCCGAAGCGTAGGATCTCAAGAAAAAGCATATCTTACTTGATACGAACGCCGTACCGGCTCTAGAGAGCAAGTGAAGGATGGCATCTTCGAGGAGGGCGAGAATTTGCTCAATACATAGCATTAGACCACCACTTCGCGATGATCGTTACAGAAAGGCTAAATTAAATACTAAGGCAGGATGTCTGATTAGCATAGTATAGGATGATATCCAACGGCACTTTGTCTTGCTACAACGAAGTCCACTTCTCCAAAGGACAGGGTTTTTTCTTCTTTCCGTATTTCATCATCCATCGGCGTCTTTTCTTCGCAGAGCTGTGCTCATGACCTCTTCGCCTCATTTCAGATGAAGCTGCCGCATTCCGCAATGTCATACCTGTTCGTGTCACTAATGATCTCGCTACAGCTCTTACAGCTCCCAATCCTCCGAAGAGCATTGACTCTAATGCTATTTTCGTGCGAGTGTAAGGCACAGCGGCTTTCTGATTCCCTGTTATAGCCACCGAGGAGCTCGCTACAGGTTCTAAAGCTCCCCGTCCTCCAAGTAGCGTTAACTCCGATGCGATTTACGCGCAGTCCTGAGGCACGGTAGATTCTAATTTAGTATGATGACCTTTTTCAGTCTTAATTGCGCTCTATGCACAGCGAAGCGTCGTAATGATGAAGCAAAGGCCCAGAAACCTCGCTGCTTTACACCATCTGTTACAGGCCGAAAGAGAGCAATAAGTGGACATGATCTATTGATCCTGTCCGTAATTCAGTAAGGGGTACGATCTCTTCTCTTCCAAGTACTGTGGGCGTTGCACATATTGCTGCTGTATAAGACGCCAGGATCGATCCATCATGAGAGCATCCGTACGGTATTCTTTCAACCTGGCGATCTTTTGACCACTGACTGTTAACGACATAGATTCTCCGCTACGCTCTTGCGCTCAGGGTCATATGCAGTACTGTCTCGGCCACTTCTGAAAGCTCTTTCAACTTTACAACTCCATTGACGACGTCAGTGGCTGCAAGATGCTCTCACGTATTCATCTCAGAGCCTGGTCAGTCGACCAATGTCAATGTTGGCCACATCTTCTGCGAACTACGCTGAACATTCACTAGGCACATCCTGCGGACAGCTCCCTTCGGCGCAGGATTCAGAGAGTTCTACTCGTATATCATCTACCAAGCCCACACATACCAGCAGCAACGTCGCATCTAGCAAGTTCAAGTCGTACAACTGGAGTCACCCCACAAGTCACAAGTGATCCTGTATTGAAGACATCAAAGTCCAAGTCGGTTCCCCAATCAGGAAGCCGTCACGTGACAGCAATCATCCTGAATAATTCCACCTATACCTTGAACCCAAAATCTCGCTCAACGATCACTGAGGAAGGCATCCAGATTGCTTTCGGAACACAGATGGTCATTGGGTCGAAAACAATAAGGCTCCCATCAAACGCAACTACAATTGCGACGCAGGGCGTTATACCCTGAAGTTCCGCCCCACCAACTTCAGCCGCACCTCAACCCTACCCAGTGCACCGCATTCCACGGCGAGTTTGGATTTGCCACACAAGACCTCAAATACGAACAGCCGAAACCATACATACGTGCCGAGTGGCATCTTGACGAGTTCTGGTACACAAGTCTTTACAAGTCGGCCTCTTTCGTTTGGCACTGCGGGTCGTCGACGGAGCAAGTCCACATCAGTCAAGGCACTGACATCAACTTCTCCCCCATCAACTTCTCTTTCTTCCCGTCCCACGGCTTCATTTCTGATTGGATCTTCATCTACACCGAAATCATCTGAAACCCCCAAGAGTTCGAATTCTCCTGCATCAAGCATGTCGTCGAGCACCAGTGCTACAACGTCAAAACCGCCATCACAAACGACCTTATCGTCGCAAGAACTAGTGTCGCATCTGAAACAATATTCTGGCACTGGTCAGAAATCAATCGGAGTGAACGGCATCACGTTTGTGCTACCATTAACTGGAAGCAGGGAGGTATATCAAGGCGATGGCTCTTCCATCGTTCTAAGTCCTACGGCTTTGGCTATTGGATCGTCGGCAGCCGACGTTGCTATCGGAGCCGAAGAGACCACGCTTTCCGTTGCAGGTCAGACAGTTACAGTTCAGAATCGGAACCCCCAAAAGAGCAGTCACGGTAGTGGCGGCCTGTCAGGTCTCTTTGATTTGATGAAGCCCCTTTCCCAAACTGCAGGCGGTCTCGCAAGCTCCGTCGAGCATATTGTCGCACAAGGAGAGTCATGGGCGGCAGAGCAGATAAGTGATGCTGACTTTGTTCGCAATATTGGATCCAGCGTCGACAAAGCGCGTGCTACAGCCAGTAGCCTCGGAAACTCTATGTCCGGTGCATTTGCAACCGCCGCCGATTCCTACGAGTTACAGGAAATCACTGGTCGTGCTTGAGCTGCGGTGGAAGCGATTGTTGAAGAGTTTCCGGAGACAAGGATCATTTTCGATGACCTGATCTCGCTTCAAAACCTCATGAAAGAGAAGCTCCAAGGGAAGAACGCTGATGCAGCTAGAAATGTTCTGAAGTTGCTGTTCAGAAAGAAGATTGTAGGTGGAGGGGCGTTGGCGTTTTGTACGGTTGCAGCAGCAAAGAAATTTTCTCAAATAGAAAGTCGGCCCACTTCAGCAACCCCGACAACGACGACAGAGAGCAGCTCCACGACTTCCAAGGCTTCAGAAACAAAGGCATGGTATGTCATAACCTCCAAACCCGGCGCCTCAGCTTCGGAATTTAAGAAGTTCATCGAGGACCTCGATCATGGAGCAGGGGAACTGACGACATCACCGATGACGAAACCAATATTTTATTATCTAACAGAGCTGAATGCTACACAAGTCGAAGAGATCGAGAAGAGACCTTTTGTAGAATTCGTCATCGCGGACACACCACTCAACATCAATTGGAACGACGTATCGGTCGACCAAAAATATCAATACGTAGCTCCCAGAGCGCCTCAGCAACGTCTACTCAAGCGAGATGATCCAGTCAATGATGATTTCTCGGAGAACCTGAATCTGAGCGCCATTGTCGATATCCCAATCATTGCCGGAGGAAATTTTGTTGGTTCGCATTATAGCCTACCGGTAAATTTGTCAACCAGTCCGGCCTCTGAATAAAGCTACTGAAATGCTCAATCAGAACAATTGCCCTTGGCTTCCTTCTTCGACGAAGACAAAGAGTGAGTAGGGAGACATTGTCCCAACTTCAAAACCGTCCTGAAATTCTACAGGCACCACGCCAAGTGATACTCCCACGACAACAAAGACCAGATCGACGTCTGTGCGGCATAGTACTTCCAAGTCCAAGGTCACCACAGCCAATGGCCATTCAACTACACAAGCTGCGACCGTCGCTTCTAAATCAAGTAAGGGAAACCCTGAACAAATAGTGCCCGGTGTTGACACTGTGCCTAGGCTTCGATCCTGGATTAGCTGGTGCGATCGCATCCGCTGCTGCGGCAGCGGGGAAGTATTCCAAAACTCATACCCGTAATGTCATCAGCTCCGTCACAAATGGATTAGCACTAAGAAATCATACAGCTTCCAGCACGAAACCACATTCAAGTCGCCCGACAACTTCTACGAGCGATACACCCACTGCTCCCACGAGTAGTACGCCCAATACTCCCACAGGTCCCGTTATCGCTCGTACGCCTATAATCTCTCATGCAGTTTCCAAGACTCTGTCCATTCGTTACTGATCTATAATAGCTACGATATGCACCCCCATGAACGCCACATTCGGGGATTGCACGCTTCAGTAATGCTTCCATTCTTCGATACGTCCACTGCTTATGTACATAGTAACGACATCATCGGTATTGGGAAAGCTGCTCAGCTTACCCATAGTTGCGACTGCGACGGAAACCCCAAGCACGTCAAAGTCACACCAACGGTTATGTGTTCTCGAATCGTCTGCCCGAACCAAGTTACTGAAGTATCATGATATCGATTTAGAGGATAAGAAAGCACTTGCTTCGGATTTCGTTAGTGTTTCGAATGTCTTGATCGTACTGTTTGTATTCGCTCGGCGCAGGCACCGAGACTGGACGACAACTCCATAGTGTTGAAACATTCATTTAGAGCTATTTACAGCGTCACTCTCTAGTTGTGTAAACATAACAGCATTTCGTTAAAGGCGACATGAAAGCGAAGGGTTCTCAGAAACGGGACCATAAGCATGAGTGATCCAGGCTAAGACACCACTAGGTGTAACTAAGCAAGACTAAGCCACGACTGAGCACAACTGAGCAAGAGTTCGGTAGAGCATGAGCAGTGGCAGAGTTAACGTAAAATCCCACAGCGGTATGGAGAGATTGCTGTTCATGTTTTGATAGCGATGAATATTCCTTGGCAACTTGGGAAGGGCCTTGAGCTCATCGCAGCCTAAGTTACCGATGGCGCTTTAGACTTACTCAGACCACGTTCCATTTGCGCTATATAGTCTGGGGAGAATTGGAGATCTTAACTCATTCACATGAAATGCCATTTCGACATCTGCACACATGACAACTGTGTTGAATGAAAACATATATTTGTGCACAACTGAACAACTACCCTTACCAGCGCCAGGCTATGATAACCTCTAAAGAAACCAGAAGAGCAATGCAACTAATATCAAATCCGAGCCCGAACCATACACTAATAATTACAGATATCGATATGGTTAGGGGCGTTGGCCTTGCCCCAGACCCAGTCGGAACCCAGCACGCTGGCATGGCGCAGGTTCCAGTACGACCAGAATTGGTAATCGTCATTTCGGAAGTCGCTTTCGGAGTTCGGTGGACAAGTGTTCTTGAAGCTGCTGGTGTGCCAGTCATCGTGGACAGAGTGATGGAACTTGCCGAAGTAGAACTTCGGATGGTCGCGGTTTTTGTTGGAGTATTGAGTCCAGTCGTTGTTACTGAAGTCGCACATGAGCATGATTTCTTCCTGTACAAATCATTTGGCAAAGGGATACTGACCCGTCGAAGGTGTCGTTAATGTCCTCATAACTCTTTTCAGGCTTGTTCCCGTCTGGGTTAAAGTTAGCTGGAATGCCAAAGCTAAGATAGAGTGGCTAAAAGCGAAGAGACGCACCTTGCTCGAATATCACTGAGCT
Source organism: Rhizodiscina lignyota (assembly GCA_010015805.1). Classification (NCBI taxonomy): domain Eukaryota; kingdom Fungi; phylum Ascomycota; class Dothideomycetes; order Aulographales; family Rhizodiscinaceae; genus Rhizodiscina; species Rhizodiscina lignyota. The sequence goes on from ML978144.1 coordinate 82,680, forward strand.
GCGGACCCAGTTGTTGTCGCCATTGGGATTGCTGAACTTCATGACTACTCCTTCCCAGTCGCTCTCGTGCCCAGTATCCTTCTTGAAGTAAACGTAGTAAATGATTCGCCAGGTATTGTCGCTCTGGCAGAACCCATTAGCGTAATACGTAGGCACGTTGCCAAAGGGCTCGCCAGGGATGTTGTAGTATCCGGTTTGAGGACCCAGCCACTGAGGTTGGGCAGGACAGTTGTGGCCCAACTTGCCGATGTTGCAGTTGTCTGGGCCGACACCGTTTGTCTGATGGCCGTTGCCATCCTCGGCTGCAGATGGCATGCAGGTTCCAGATGGCATGTGCCACATAGGCGCGGCAGCTTGAGCAGCTGCGAGACCCAGGTTATCCGTGAACAAGTTTCCCGCTATGGGATTGTTAGCCAGGACAGTGTTTGCGCCGAGAAGGAGCGCGGAGCCCAGGAAAGTCGTGGATTTCATTGCTGCAAATGCTGAAAGGGTAACTGAAAGAAGGAGGTATTGAAATATGCACTGAGAAGAGAGGTATCTGGCTGATGGCTTGAGATTGAAGTTGTCGTATCAGACCTACTCCTTATATATCTGCACTGAGAGCTTTCAAAATGCATCGCAATTCACAGAGATCCAAAATATTGCTGAAAATAGACTTTCAGATCGAATTGGGATGTTGCTGAATTGTAGAGCCGTACAACCATAACGGGCTCGAGTCCGAATTGCACTTTAGCTTCCAGGAGCTTGAATCGTGCAACGGCTGAGGCCAAGGCGTAACTATGCACTTTGAAGGCAAGCTCCAGCCATAGTGCAGACCTAGAATGGAGGCTAAGCGCCCGTGATGTGGCGGTGCTATTGGAGTAGATGTTAATATCGGGGAAGACCTGCAAATGGTCCAATAAGCAGAGAGAAGGCTGACTATGTTCGATGTAACATGGCCAATATTCTTCTGCGAAGTCTGCAAAATATCAAAGCGGCCCCATTCGGAGTGTCTATTGAGTCTCCTGAGCATTGTGGGATAATGGTGAGATGAGTCGAGTATCATACGAGAATGAAAACTTTGACGAGTGTACAATTGCCATACTCTACCGATAATCATTCGAAGACCGACGCCTATATCCCATTTTTTACGAAGCAATAGATCTCCAATCGCAATATTCCGTATTTATGCCAGACTTTCAATGAGTTTGCGACGAAGACGCGATCGCGTCCTGCAGTTGTTGTGTTGGCGAAGGGTACCTGCATCACCAGCTGAAAGGCTTGCCGCCACGATTGCGGGTCAGCCTCATGACCAGTTACCAAGCTACTTGGCGCTGACGAGGGACGGCGAATGACAGTCTTTGGTAGCGAATATTTCTACATGGCTAACTCTCATTAGATATATCTTGCGATGGCACCTGTATGCTATCTAATTTTGAAGTCATAGGAGTTCCAAGGAGTCGATGACAGGCTTTCGTACCGAAGCGCTGGCGACCCTATGCTCTCATCCGGTCTCTGTGCAGGTATTAATCATTGGCCATGAAGGCCTGCGACGAGTTTTAGATTGCAAGACATTCTTATGTATTAGAGAGAGCTGGTGGATTGTGAGAATCTTACTTTGCTGCATGCAAATAGCGACATCGTACCCGCATCTACTCATAGGGTTAACATCGAGTTTGATACAAACGAACAAGCTATCAAGTCTCAGATTCACATAAATAGATGCCAAACTGTTCAGCTGGTAGATTGCAATTGATGCATGGAAATACATATGATCTTCATCTCAAGGTGCTGCCCAGATCTAAATTTTGGTCTCGGAGGTTTATTCCGCTTCTGGAATAGCTTCCTCCGCAGTTCTGAGAAACTCAAAGCATCTATCCTGTACCAGTGCACAAGATATAACAGTAGCATCCGCAATCTTCTTTCTGTTCTTCTCATTTCGTGTTCTCCGCTAGTCTTTTAAGTTGTAGCTGTGGCGAAGTGGTAGGTTTCCCGATTTTCAAGGTTCGCTATTGGAGCGCATGTGGCGCTGCAATTTCCTTGGAATGTCACGTCAACCAATGCGAACATGGTTGGCGGGCTTCCTTCGACCGCTCGAGACTTCGACTTTTCAAAAGGGAATAGCAAGAGAATCTATCAGTGCCTCAATATGGCGATGTGCGATGATTCTCGTCCCTACTTACGGAATAGATGAAGCTCGCCGTTCCTGTCTTTCCTCTCTCTGAGTCTTCGGAACTGTCTCAAACCCGTCGCGCGTCGGCATCTCACCACCTACCTCACTGATCATTCCAAGACACTTTACAACATCGATAGCTTATGCCATTTGCCTCCAAGTACCAATCCTAACAGATATCACGACATACCTCGCAACGTCCTCGCGACCCTCCGTCTCCGCGACCCCCTCAACTAAACCACGATGTCTCTCGATCACCTCCTTCGCCGCTGCGTCCAATGCCCTTCGACCACTCCGACCTGCCCTACCTGTGACCCCAGCGAGACATGCGTGATCAGCACGCAGACCTGCGATTCGTGTGCCGCGGCAAAATGCGAGGGGGTCATCGCCTCGGGCTCTGTCTTCTCTACGCAACCTACAAGCTCTCTTACACTCCCGAGCTCATCGGTCCACCTTAGCACGAGACCACCTCCGGACGTCACTGGAACAAGAGCGACATCGGTGGCCACAAGCTCCACAGCGAGCACAACGACATCAGCCTCAGGCGCGTCGAGTGTGTCGGTTGCCGCGCAGAGTTCTTCGATAGGCGTAGCGAGCAACATAGCCATCGACACGAGCGGTGCTGCTGCGCTTTTGTTGGTTTTCGCAGCAATGTTCCGTCTGGTATGACCGCCATAGCTTCTTGCAGAATAAGTCGACGATGGAACTAGGGTGTCAGTGAACTATATTGGAAGCGATCATCGAAAGTACGTAAAATCGGTACACAGGAAAGCCGCCATGGCTATAAGTGGAAGGATAATGCGTAGAAGAGGCCAGGCCAACACCACTTCTAGCCTGGACCGCTTATCTGGCATTCGATGAAGTACATACTCAGCGGGCGAAACACGGAAGAATAGTTGCATGGAACCAAAGTCATGCAAGAGATTGAGGAGATCTTGCGTGCTTCTCTCTTGTTCAGGTGAAAGCTTTAAAGCATGAGCTTCCTGAGCTCTTGTCTCAAATCCGGCAATGTAGCGAAGCGACCAATCGAGGCATCTCGGGAGAGGCGACTGGAGTGGTTCTAATATTTACATTCACGATGGATTGTGACGAGAAGAGCGCGGACATCGGATCAGTAGTAATCATAATTTTTGAACCAATAATATTACAACATCACTAACTAGGTAGGTACACGTATTACTTTATACAAATAACTTAAATATGACTCCGATCTTCTGTTTATTGAGTAGGAACTCCTTTTCTCGAAAATGTCTGTCAAGGTTAAGCAAGTCCATCATGTTGGGTATGACCCTCAATGCCTCCGTATTAGCTGGTGAGCAATTGATCTGATGCGCACTAGACTAACGGTTTCGGATTTCTCGCGTCACAAAAAGCTCTTTGAGGATGTCTTCAGCTTCAAACTCTTCTTCGAGGACGTTATGACCGGTCCGCCAACCTCGTGCACCGGCGTCAAAACCGACGGCATCGATTTTGCATTTTACTCAGCCGGAGACCCGAGCGTTATGATCGAGATATGTCACTTCAAAGAATCCGGTTCGGATAGCGAGGGAGTGGTGAAGAGAACGTCGGACGTCGGCTGCTCTCATTTTGCTTTCGTGGTGGAAGACATCAAGGGCACTATTCAGAAGATGCAGGCCGTCGGGGTGAAGCTTCTGTCGGAACCGATAACCATGACAGAGGGGCCGGGCAAAGGCACGCTCGTTACTTGGATGCGGGATTGGGATGGCCACTCGTATGAGCTTTGCCAGTTACCAGAAGGCGTAACGGCGCTGTGATTGAAACGGATTGCACTTCCAAAGTGTGAAAAGAAACGAGTAAAGCGGCTGAGATACTCTGTCACTGAGATGGTAAATCGGAAAGAATGTGAATGACTTGGCTCGTCTCTTAGTTGCTTCCAGATCCTCAGCATGCTTTCTGTAGCCGTCGGAGTAAATGGCATTTGGGCTTAGACCTCGCAATACTGGAGGAGCTCCGGAAGAGAGTAGTGAGTTAATAGCAGGCAAAACTCACATGTAGAAGCATATAGTTCCCCAACCGACTGCAAATTGGGACTTTAATAATGAAGGAACAGTTTTTTTTTCAGTCACAAGCAACCTGATGCAGTTACTCACAGAACACTTGTTAGACAGAGATAACGATGCTTCTGCTTAATCGCGGGCTGCGCTGTCGCGGAAAAATAATAATTAATTGGAATACTAGAAGCTATGAATCCTGATAGTATTCTTTAAACGTCGATAGATAAAGTAGGAGACGCTTGGATAATCCACAAACTGTGTCTCTGAATTGCGTTGTTGATTCTCGGGCGAGAGTCAAAGACAGATTGAACGGGATACCGGAAGAGTCGTTCTATGGAGTGCATACCTACGTACCAAAGCGATTATTGATACCCCGACCAATCTGACGCAGGTCCTGTGGCGGCAATCACGGCTCGGTACGATTACGAACTGAAACTGCCCAGTATCAAGCCATCGGGACTTCGTCGTACACTATTCTTACCTTGATAAAATGGGCAGATGTCACCTCACAGTGTCCCACTCATCATTCGGTGTGCTCTTGGCGGAGCGCCAACCATGCTTTCGATATTTGCCGCCGTAACAATTGCCGTTCATGACAGTGTCAGCCCTAAGGCAGTCGCCGTGATAAGCTACTAGGTGTAGTTTGTCCCAAGTGAAAGTCGCGAAATCCGACCAGTTGTAAAGTTGATGTTTGCCCATGAAAAAGCAGCGGAGCCTCAAAGCGGAACAATTTTGGACATTGCGCCGGCAAGGCTGATTCTTAAATCTGCATTTTTATCGACAACCATCTACCATGAAGTTGGTCCATCCGAGAAGGAATGAAGCGGCCGCTTGTGGTAAATTTGAATAAGGCTGCATTGGCCTAGAAAGCTCGCATATCGCGTGAGGTTGAGATTCTTGACGGCTTCTTGATCGTCTTATAGATCACACTTAGTAAGGGATGAGTAACAAGGGCTTGAGTGGCGCAACCAATCGGATAGCAAGATCCGTTCCGAGCCAGCGGAAGCTACGGATCTCCCTCGTACGGATGGAATGTTCTGAGGCTGTGTGTGGACGTTTGCGGGCGGCTTTGCGCGGCATCGGGTGCGGATGCGGTCGTTCAAGCGGACGAATTTGGGAGGCCCCTGTGACGTCAAGGGAGCTCTTGTCGAGAGAGACGACGTCCAACGCACTGATCTGCAAGTCAGAAGCTTTCATTAGCCTTTCCCTGAGCATCCCCAACGTGTACCCACTCACACTTCCTCAATCGCTGCTAAACTGCGAGTAGTCGGAGCTAGGTGCGCAAGCTCCTGGTATGTGGACCCTGATTTCCCAGGTAGGGCAGAGCAGTACAGGCCATCCGGACCAGAGGTCGGAGGGGCAAAGCAAATCATCGTGCGTAGCATGGCAGATGGAATGCTCTGGTTCGGGTTCGGCAAGCATGAACTTTCTGCTTCCCAGCTCCGCTGCTTCGTACGGATGCGGAGCGCCTCTTTCCCATGGCAATGGAAGCTCGGCTTGGCGTGGCCGGCCATTATGTGTTTGTCCGACTGAAGTCAAAAGCAAACTGACGTTGCCAAGGGGACATGGCAGGCTCGCATGCAATAAATGCACTTCAATCCTCTATTATTTAGCCTGTGTGTCTGGGGCCAAGGACGATGCTGCAACTCGAGTCCAGAACACTAGCCACGATAACTATTCACATGTCCCCTCTCTCAGCCGCACTCTTCTGTCCTACTCGGCCCTTCCTCGATCAATTCTCTCGTATGCCCAATTGATCGATACGACATCCCACGCGGCCAATTGCGCTGTCAATTTATATCTAAGGCACTTCAAGGCCTCTGTCGACCAGGTCATTCATCATGGCAGAGGACAAACATCGTTCTGGAGAGGATCTTGAGATTGAAGCGACCCCGTCGCCACGAGAAGCCCCATATATCGAGCCATTCGAAAAGCTGGAAGAGGTCGAGACGAAGGACGATCTCGACCACATCGACTCCGAGTCAACAACAAACCCGTACTCTTCAGATTCCGCGTCTGGGAGTCACGAATTCTCGCCCATCAACCCTGGAGATAAAGACGAGCTCCGTCGCATTGCGTCTACTCTAAGCAGAAAGTACACCAACAGAACAGGTGACCTCGAGCGTAGAGAGACAATCACTGGAATTCCCGACGACGACCCAGTTTTCGATCCGAGCAGCAAATCCTTCGATATCTACAAATGGGCCAAGAAGTTCATTCGAGAGCTCGACGAGGAGGAAGTCAAGCGGAAGCGCGCTGGTATTGTCTTCAAGGGCCTCAATGTGTCTGGATCTGGCTCAGCTCTCAATATTCAGAACACTGTCGGCTCCCTTCTTATGGCTCCTTTTCACATTGGAGAGTTTGTAAACATTGGCCATAAACCGCAGAAGCAAATCTTGAAGGATTTCGACGGCGTCCTGAAGAGTGGAGAGATGTTAGTCGTACTTGGTCGGCCCGGATCGGGCTGCTCGACACTGCTGAAGTCCATGTGTGGAGAATTGCATGGCTTACAGGTCGATGATGGATCAACGGTTCACTACAACGGTGAGCATCAAATTAATTCGAGCTTTCGAGGCTTGGCTCACTGTAATAGGAATCACCCAAAAACAAATGATCAAAGAATTCAAGGGCGAAGTGGTGTATAACCAAGAGGTAAGTCGCATTGGGCCAATCAAACTCTATCGAGCGAAATGCGATGTTGACATTTTTCAGGTTGATAAACATTTTCCTCACCTTACAGTTGGCCAAACCTTGGAGTTCGCAGCATCAGCTCGCACACCACAGCATAGGATTAGAGGTGCATCTCGACAGGAGTGGGTGAAGATGATCACGCAAGTCATGATGGCTGTATTTGGCCTGAGTCACACGTACAATACGAAAGTTGGTAACGACTTCGTACGTGGTGTCTCCGGAGGAGAAAGGAAGCGTAAGATTTACCCTCAACTTCAGTGTAGGAGTCTGCTCACAGCCACTTAGGCGTATCAATTGCCGAGATGGCGCTCTCAGGTGCTCCACTTGGCGCCTGGGATAATTCTACTCGTGGATTGGACTCGGCGACTGCATTGAAATTCGTCCAGGCACTGCGACATTCAGCCAGCTTTGGTGGCGCTGCCCACGCTGTTGCGATATACCAGGCAAGCCAGGCAATCTACGATGTCTTCGATAAGGTTATCGTCCTTTACGAGGGCCGCGAAATCTTCTTCGGCCCTACAAACAAAGCAAAGGCTTTCTTTGAGAAACAGGGATGGTACTGTCCACCTCGCCAAACGACTGGAGACTTCCTGACCTCTGTTACCAACCCGGGCGAGCGCAAAGCTTGTGACGGAATGGAGAACCAGGTTCCAAGGACACCTGATGAATTCGAGGCATACTGGCGTAAATCAGACGACTACAATGCTCTTCTACAAGAGATCGAGGAGCATGAGGAAGAGTTCCCTCTCGGCGGAGAAACGGTCCAGCACCTTCATGAGGCTAAGCATGCATCTCAAGCAAAGCATGTTCGACCTAAATCTTCGTACATGATCTCCATTCCAATGCAAATTCGACTCAATACGGTTCGCGCGTATCAGAGGATCTGGGGAGACATCGCATCAACTATGACTTCCTTGATCGGCCAAGTAGTCATGGCTTTGATTATCGGGTCAGTCTTCTTCGGCACGCCGGATGCGACACAAGGATTCTTTGCAAAAGGAGCAGTCCTGTTCTTCGCCGTTCTGCTCAATGCACTCATGGCTATTTCGGAGATCAACAGTCTCTACGCACAGCGCCCTATTGTCGAAAAACACGCATCTTATGCGTTCTACCATCCATTCACCGAAGCATTTGCAGGGATCGTCAGCGATATACCGGTCAAGTTTGCCCTGTCGGTCGTCTTCAATGTCATCGTCTACTTTATGGCCAACCTTCGAAGGGAACCGTCCCAATTCTTCATCTATTTCCTCACAGTTTTCACAGCAATTTTCACAATGAGCGCCGTATTCCGAACCATGGCCGCAATCACCAAGACGATCTCGCAAGCCATGTCGCTTGCAGGCGTGCTAGTCCTTGCAATCGTCGTATACACTGGTTTCGTCGTACCCTCGCGTTATATGCATCCGTGGTTTGAGTGGATCAAATGGATCAACCCGGTCTTCTACGCCTTCGAAATCCTCGTCGCAAATGAATTTCACGGCCGGGAGTTCATTTGCTCCGGATTTGTCCCAGCATATCCTACCTTGACAGGCGACCAATTTGTCTGCTCTGTTGCGGGTGCTGTAGCCGGGGAACGAAGGGTAAGCGGCGATGCTTTCATCGCCGCGAGTTATGAATACTACTACTCCCACGTCTGGCGCAACTACGGCATCATGATTGCTTTCCTGGGATTCTTCATGGCTGTATACTTTGTGGCCGTAGAACTCAACTCTTCTACCACCAGCACTGCTGAGGTTCTCGTGTTCCGAAGGGGCCATGTTCCAGCCTACATCGAAGCCAACACAAGACGCGCTGCGAATGATGAAGAGCTTGCTGCATCAAAGGCAGTAACAAAGGAAGGTGCAGATGCCGACACAACGAACGTTATCCCACCTCAGCAGGACGTCTTTACCTGGCGCAATGTCAGTTACGAGATTCCGGTCAAGGGAGGCACAAGGATGCTTCTTGATAACGTTTCTGGATGGGTCAAACCTGGAACGCTAACTGCACTTATGGGCGTCAGTGGTGCTGGTAAGACAACACTTCTCGACGTGTTGGCTGAGCGCGTTACCATGGGCGTTGTCACCGGCGACATGTTTGTGAGCGGCAAACCGCTTGATTCGAGCTTCCAGAGGAACACTGGCTACGTTCAACAACAAGACTTGCACCTTGAAACCGCGACCGTTCGCGAAAGTCTGAGATTCAGTGCTATGCTACGGCAGCCGAGGTCTGTGTCGCAGAAGGAAAAACACGACTACGTCGAGGATGTGATTAAGATGCTCAATATGGAAGATTTCGCCGAGGCTGTTGTAGGTGTGCCAGGAGAGGGGCTGAACGTAGAGCAGCGTAAGCTCTTGACCATTGGCGTTGAGCTCGCTGCCAAACCAAAACTACTACTCTTCCTTGATGAACCTACCAGGTATGCCCTGTAACATTGGAGGTCAAGCTGGCAAGGTAGCTAACATATCACAGCGGTTTGGATTCTCAGAGCTCCTGGGCAATCTGTTCGTTCTTACGAAAATTGGCCGATTCCGGCCAAGCTGTTCTTTGCACCATTCATCAACCGAGTGCCATCCTTTTCCAAGAGTTCGATCGACTTCTGTTCCTAGCGAAGGGTGGAAAGACTGTCTACTTCGGGAACATCGGCGACAATTCTCGAACACTGCTTGATTATTTTGAGCGTAATGGCGCTCGGCCTTGCAGGGATGATGAAAATCCAGCTGAATACATGTTGGAGATCGTAAACAAAGGATCTAGCCCAGCATCTGGAAAGGACTGGTTCGATATCTGGAAGGAGAGCGAAGAAGCCCAAGCTGCCCAGACTGAGATCAACCGCATCCACGACGAGAAAGCTCGCGAGCCGACGACCGACAGTGATCCGGATGCGCACAGGGAGTTCGCAATGCCACTCCCTTCTCAAATTTACACAGTGACATACCGCATCTTCCAGCAGTACTGGAGGATGCCTTCTTACATCTACGCGAAATTCCTTTTGGGGATCATGTCCGGTCTCTTTATCGGCTTCTCGTTCTTCAACTCCAATCACTCTATACAAGGCATGCAGAACGTCATCTTCAGCGTCTTCATGGTATCCTCGATTTTTAGCACCCTGGTCCAGCAAATCATGCCTCTCTTCGTTACGCAGCGATCTCTCTACGAAGTTCGTGAGCGGCCGAGCAAAGCGTACTCTTGGAAGGCCTTCCTCATCGCCAATATCGTCGTGGAGGTACCGTACCAGATTATCATGGGCATCTTGGTTTTCGGCTGTTACTACTTTGCCGTCAACGGTGTCCAGTCATCAGATCGTCAGGGACTGGTACTCCTCTTCTGCATGCAGTTCTTCATCTTTGCCAGCACATTCGCACATCTGTGTATCTCAGCACTGCCAGATGCGCAAACGGCAGGAGCGGTCGCAACGCTACTCTTCAGTATGATGCTCACATTCAACGGCGTCATGCAAAGCCCCGATGCCCTGCCCGGTTTCTGGATCTTCATGTACCGTGTCTCACCTCTGACATACTGGGTTGGGGGCATTGTCAGTACAGAGCTCCATGGTAGGCAAGTCGACTGTTCCGCAACCGAGGTTTCCATGTTCAATCCGCCTTCTGGCCAGACCTGCCAGGAATACCTCGCACCATACCTTAGCCAGGCCCCAGGAACACTGCAGAATCCAAACGCAACGGCCGACTGTCGGTACTGCTCGCTCAGTAACGCGGACCAGTTCCTTGCGGGGTCGAACATCTTCTGGAGTGAGCGCTGGCGTAACTTCGGCCTCATCTGGGCATATATCGGGTTCAATATCTTCGCAGCTACGGTGCTGTACTGGGCGTTCCGTGTGAAGAAGTGGGAGAATGTGGGGTTGAAGTCGATGCTGGCGACGCCGGCGAAGTTCATCAAGAGGTGCTTGGATGAGCACCCTCTAAAGCGATAAATGAATCCAAGGAGATTAGAACGGGTTCTGATATATTTAGCGTAGCGTTTGACTTTTACTTCTTGCTTGCTTCCTTTTGTTGGACGTCGTGCTGCACGTCTTGTCCCAGAGTTTAGAGCTTTATCCGTACAACTTAGTAGTAATAACACAGACACATTCGACTATACCCGCCAGCCTATTGACCGCGATATAACCAATGTAATTCCAAGACATGTTCTCTTCGTAATCTGTGATCTCCGCCGCAGACCTAGTGCATGCAAATCTTGCCGAGAGAAGCCGACGCGCGACCCACGACGCGGTGCCTGCGTCGCGCTCAACTTTCTCCGCGCCGTAAACATCACCACTTCACTTCACGCGTTCTTCGACTTGGTGGCTTCTTCTCCAGCATTCTCAGAACGATCATTGAACAAACGCACACCAGTTCTCCCTTGCATCGACCAGCGATCTGTATTTGCGTCTTTGATGTCTTAAAGCGTTCCATCATGCGTTTGTTCGGGCGAAAAAGAAGGATAACTCCCAAGCCTTGGCCATCTCTTGCTGCATATCCGCAATTAGTAGAGGTTGTTTCGATCGGCTTTGATTCCAGCATATTTGAAATCACGTACCTTACGTTTGCCTTGCAACTCTTGTCTTACCGTATTGCCGTCTTGTTGATACCTTGCCATCCCCATGCGTTACCGCCGATCAATCGAGCTGTGTCCTGACGAGTACGTTGTGATATGGTTTTTACAAAGATCATTCTTCTCTTGTAGCATCTGCTGCTTCTGTCATGAACGTAAGTATTTTGAGCTTTCATCCACGTCTTATACCAATTATTAATTTATTTTTTGGTCAGAAAAGTAGGAATGATACGTCGGCAAGCAACAAGTACAGTCCTAACAATATTTAGTATCTTCGCTTTGCATTGACGGAGACATGTGGACCAAATCAACCACTCGAGATCGGCCAGTCACTCTGTCAAGTTCCTGCTGCCTGTGGCTGCGGTTGGGCAAGCAATCCCTGCAACCACGCAGATCGGTGTGTACGAAAGTATGTCAAAGCGTCTGGGCTGGTTATTTGTGACACAGATGGATTGTTCTCTGACCTCGCTGGATCTGGTTAGTCTACCTGGGTACTCACAAGACTACACAAATTTACACATTACTAAAATACCTTACAGGATTACCGCTCTATAGATGGAAGGATGATGTCTTGCATAGGTAGATACATGCTAAGATACTGTGAACCAGCTAATTAGAAGCTATAAACATATAAGGTAGTCTACAGCTTATAAGTGCAGATTACAAGTACCACGGATTGAGCATTTATGAGCGGAATTTCAGCTTGTGAGAGAATTTACTAATAAGATACTCATAGACCCGCATGACTCCAAGGTGTTAAGAACATTACCGCATGTGACACTTACGCCACCATCCCAACCGTCTTGAACTGCTGCTGCGGTATTGAAAATTTGAATCCGTTGGGCCGTTAGCGCCATAATGCTCGACCCTCCCACAAATACCGTCTTCTCCTCTTCTTCTTTCTTAACCTAAGCCACTCACTTTTTGGTAGGTACCTTCCCATCACCATCGATGCATCAAATGCCACAGCTTCGCCAGCTCCTCAAGAGGACCATCACCGGGACTTGAGGGGTGTGAGCAACGCTATGCTTGCGGCGCCCATTATCACCAGCACACCACAAATCGTTATACTCCCTACTTACAGCTTATGTAGACCACTCTGAAATCCACAACCACATAAGCAAGAAGTGACTGTGGTGACAATGGACAGCTGGGACGAAGACGGTGAGTTTAAATACCTGGGTTGTGTTAATTTCATTGAGTTCGATCAACGAGAGTTTGGGCTCCCCGAAATTAACCCAATCCCGGTGGCACTTGAATCCAATATGGCAGAGACACCCAAACCTCATTTACTTTGTACAAGGCGTAAATGCCGCTTTAGACGTCTTCGCAGGCTTCTTCGGCGGCGAGGAGTTTGCCGGCACGGGCCAAATGGTGGCGGATGGTGAGCGTTCCTAGCCTGCGTTGTTGATGTGGCGGAAACGCCGAACACACTACACTCTCACGGCACGCGTCAGGATCACTGAACACCTCTTTCCCCGACGAAACCTGGGGAACTACACCAACTGAATTCCGCGCCCAGGTATTCAGGAATCTCGGCAACGACTTTGGTGAGTGTTCGAACACGTTCTTCATAAAGCGAAATGCTTACGGCAAACACAGAAGCACCAGACGCGTTCTTTGCCAACGACAACACAATCTTTGGAGCCATCCAAGGTCGCGACTATCCGTACGAAAGTTTCGAAAACATCTTCGACGGAAACAGTGAAAACAACGCCGACAGCAACAGGTACAGTGACAACATGGGAAACAATCAAAGCACCCTTCATGCCACTGCGGGCCAGGTTCACAACAATGCCGCCGCGCCAATGACCTACGAAAATCTAAACACTAATGTGGGTGAATCCTCCGAAGCGCACTTGGCTTCTTCAACGAGCGATTCTTACATGCCATCTTGCGATGAGGTCTCTAGCGACGAGGCATCTGGCGATGAGGCATCTGGCGACAAGGCATCTAGCGACAAAGCATCTAGCGACAAGGCGTCCAGCTATGAGGCGTCCAGTGACAAGGCGTCTAGCTATGAGGCGTCCAGCAACATGGCATCTGTTGATGAGGCATATGATGATGAGGAAGCATCTGGTGTCGAAACATCTGGCAACGAGGAAGCATATGGTGTCGAGACATCTGTCAACGAGGTGGCACCTGGCAACGAAGCATCTGGCGGCAAGGCATCCGGCGGCGAGGCATCCGACGACGAGGCATCTGACGACGAGCGTTCTGCCCACGGCGACCTCCTCATGCCCAACTACGATCCCAGTAACCTGCCAATCGAATGCGCTCGCATTATCGCTGAGGACCCGGTGAACAATTGGAAACTTCCGTTCGTGATGAAGGACGGCGAGCGGGTCAGAGGAACACGGGGCTCGTATCTACGCAACTTTGGTGACGGCTTCCCTGAGCGTATTTCACCCGACGCTTCGTACACTCCGTACCTTATCTTCCTCCAAGACAAGTACGGTGCAACCACAGATGATTTTCGCAATCGCATGGAGGAGGACATGAATACCACGGCGATTACGAATCGTATCGGCCGCGAGCGTCAGAGACAGGGAAGACTCGCCTATAAGGAACTGGCTTTCAACCGCAAGCTGGGCACGCACGCGTTGAAGACTCTCGAGAATCTTACGTTCGACCAAGTCCGCTTCAACACTTGCTGGGAGGTGGACGCCACGAAGGGCCTGACGCGCCAGAATAAGGATTCCGAGTGGCTTAAGGTTCCTCACCCTGCCGGCGACTTCCACAAGGTCAACATGCGCATGGAAACTCTTGTCAAGGCCTACGAGGAGAAGGTGGATGAGGCTGCTGAGCAGGGAACTCACTGGACTGCAGTGATGCCAAAACTGAACCGCGGCGCCCATGGATCCAGGCCCTTCGTTCGCCCTGCGAGCAGCAAGAAGCGCAATGCCGCCAATCCACCTATGGTCCTTGGTAACGTCCGCGTCAGCAAGAAGCGCAACTAGGCTCCTTCTCCTCCGATTTCGTCTTTACCAACGGAGTCCCTCTTCATCTCTTTACGGCAGCGTGAACTCCAATCAGCAAAACGACAACACGACTTCTCTTCTGTCTTGTACTAGCCTGTCATACCATTGTCCGTCCGCAGCAGAATGTGGGACGACAATACTTCTTTGACAGTGGGCTGGTCATTGTGAATTTGACTCGTTTCCCTTTTTCTTTCTACACAATGACGTTTGTTTTTAATACGGTTCAATACTGGGACTATCAAAAGTTGTAATGCTTCATGAGCGCGCGAGAAGGACATTGTACACTAAAACGAGTCAGGAAATTGTTTTTACGAGTTCGAAACATCGATAGTCAAACAAAATAAAGTGCCAATATGATCATGTGAAATGCCATCGTGATGAATGATTCCAAGGGATTGGCTATGATAGTCAGCTTTCCAACCCCAACACCCTCGACTCTATTAGCCATGTGAAACCGGTTCCTCGAGTGATTTTCGTTGTCGTTTCCCAGTAGACAACGAATAGAGGTGGTGCAAGCCGCCTGACGCGGTTTACGAACTGAACATCTCAATCGCGCGAGGCTTTATGCGACTCTCGTGGACTGGACAAAGAGTCGCACAAAGCCGCGCCAGCCATTGGATCTTTTCTTCAACAAAAGTGGCATTCCTGTAAGCCGCTGACATGCGATTCCTTATTCCTTATGCTGCCGGGTACGATGTAACGTCAAACGCGGAGTGCCTCTTACTCTTCAAGAGAATGAGAGTACTCCTGAAAGTTTAATTCCACATTCTTTGGAGTGTTAATGACCTCTAGTCCTCGGCGGTTGTGAGAACGACATGGAGCACAGGACTTGGTCAAGCTGTTTTGGACCAAGGAGACAATGGCGCGGATTTCCTGCCCTCGGAACTCGTAAAGGTCAAGTTGGAGGTGGGAGAGCCACTGGCTCTTGAGTATTGCAGCCCTGCAGGCGGCTGATTATCTGGCGCCCGCGTACCCAGTACGTTTCCAGAGCGCCAAGAAAAACATCCTTGTGTAGCTCGTGTTTTCCTTCTGTTCAAGATTAGCTGCTAACATGGCACTTTGTTCTTGTTCAGCCCTTCCATAACCACAAAATATCTCGTCCAAGTCTCGGCATGGTGACATCGCTTTTCTAAGCTCAGTCTCCGCATCGTGCAACTCTTAGCCAGTCCATCCCGCACATCTCTCTCATGGCAAGGTAGTGGCTGACACTGACCCTCTTTGAAACATACGATGTATCCACCTCCTCCACAGACTGACAGAAGGATTTCGGAATCAGGTCAACGACATCGGATCGATATTGGATTCAATTGTTCCAAGGACTAAAGAAATTCCAGATCTTAGACACGGATGTCATCGATGGCGCTCATAACAGACTTAGCAGTATCGGCACCTTGGTAGCGGTACCTGCGAAGGCGTACGAAATTGCAGTATCCATCTCTTTGTGACCGAATCTATTGCGACAACCCATGAGGTATGGAGCAGTTGGGCTACTGCACCACTCGGATGACGCTGATAGGCGTACTTCGAACTCGAACAGCCACTCCGATATTGTCGTATGTCGAATTCGCGAGCATATTGCGTTCGTCAGGCGATCTCACAGCAATTCCGAGCAGTCATCCTACATGTCTTTCAGCGGAGCTCGTTGGATAGTTCTGGAAAGGGCACAAAGAGGCTTTAGACCAAGCTACCAGATAATAAACAACTATTGATGCTTAGCATTAAAAGAATTAGCCTCTAAGGAAGTATACTGCTTGCTACTATGCAGTGCATACTAAGTTCCCCCTGCCACAACAATGTGACTTTGCGTAGCACCGTCAGAGAGGGACACTCTTTACCTACACTCTTCCATACACTCTTCTATGCACACCGGCATTCCCCATATCATCTTGGTGAATTGTGAATCTGTGTTCATGATAGTGCATTAGTGCTTTCAGTCGTGAAGATGTGGTCGCGATATAGTCGTGAAATCACATAGACACGCGACACGCGTAGACACACGTTCACTCTTTCCACACGGTATAAAGATTGTCGTTATAACCCTTTCTCTTTCACTGCATCCACACTCCAAGGCAAACTTGCAAAGCGACATAGCATCCCTTGCCCTTCTCATTGTCCCGATCCATCTACAGATCTATCACCCTCCGGCACTATGTCCGGTAACGATCACACTCATCAGCTGCCGCAGACGCCGGTGCAGCAGACAGGGTACTCCTCGCCGCTGGCGGAGTATCATCCGGCACGCAACCATATGCAGTATCCCAATAACTTCGGGGCGCCATCGCCATCGTCATCGCTGGCACTAAACGTCCAAGGAGGCGTTGATTACTACACTCAGTTTGGTAAGTAATTCACAGTTCAACAGACCACGTATCAAAAGACACTGACCAAATCAACACCAGATGTCGACCCCAACATCATTGGGACCCCTTCACCTCACGTGGAGATGCATCAAGACTATGCCGCAGCCGGCCAGCAAATTATCGACGATATGATCCAGGCCATGAAGAACATCGAGGAGCATCCGGGAGGCATGGATCAACTCGGACTTGAGCAGATTGTTGACGAGCCAGCATGGGACGAGAAGGACACTGACCTCTTCGGCCCGCTCACCGCTGCTGGAGATGAAGGAAATCAGCTTCCACACAATGCGAACGAGAATATCGCGCAGCCCCAAAACCATCAATCTGGCTTCACCCTCCCACGAACTACAAAGCGAAAGGCATTGTCGGATGAGGGGGACAACCAGGACGCAGGAAATCCCGAAAAGCGCCGCAAGACGGACAATGTTCCACGTACCGCCACCGCTCGATTTGCATTGCCAACGCAGGCAATTCTTCCTGCGCCTAGGCATACTCAAATTCCGCCTCCAACTCTTGCATACAATCCAACTCCACTTCAAGCTCCACCTCAAGCTCCACTTCAAGCTCCGAACCTCATCCACAATGGGAACTACACATCGCCAACTGTGTTGTTGCAGGGCTATGACGAGCAGAACTTGCCCGTCCTGTGTAGCGAGATTGTCCCATCTGTCGCCCCGATCGGTCGGAAGGGTTCCAAGAAGGATGCGAACGGCAATGTCGTAACCGGTCCTCAAGGTCGGGCGCTCAAGGACATCCACCCTGACATGCCAGATCATGTCTCAGCATCCACCGCAGACACCTGGCAGCTGATGCTGCTGCAAGACATGACGGGATGCCACTCGACCGATCTCCGCGATCGTATGCAGACGACCAAGTCCTGGCAAGGTGCCGGTAACCAAGTCTCTCGGTATCGCACGAAGTGCGGTAGGCTGTCGGTGAAGAAGTGGCGATCTGGCATGAAGCCAAGCAAGCAGTGTGTTCGAGCGATTATGCATCTATCGGATTATCAAATCCGACATAACACTTGCTGGGAGGTCGACCCCCAGAACTTCCCAGGTATGCACCGCCAGACGAACGCATCCCAATGGGTGCCGATTCCTCACCAGGCTGGGGATTTCGACACTACTAATGATAGGATGCGTGACACGCTTGCGGAGTTGCGTCGTCTCCGTCAGGAAGCTTTGAACCAGGGTCGGCATCAGAACGACTTCGACGACCTGATGGCGAAAGCAAACCGAGGTAGAAAGGGCGAAGCCGCAGCCATCGCCGCTGCCGCCGCAGCAGCTGCAGCAGCAGCTAACCCATAAAGCGCGATGCGTCCGTCTTCTCCTTGACATCGAACTTCAAGCTCACGAAAGGAACATCACAACTCTCTTCAGCGCCTTTGGTCGGACTTCCTGCATAGCATCGGTGTCACAGATATCTCCTTCCGAACACGCATTGGTTCTTCTTTCTCTTGACTTGGAAATGTATTTTGTTTTGTGCATTGCATGTGGGTTTTGGGTCGGTTATCTTCTTTATTAAGATTCTGCAGCACGGCTTTTGCAGCAGCACGGGGTGTTCCTGATGCTTTCTCTTTCTGTTTTTGGAGCTGCCTTTGAAAAGCAAGGTGTTGGTCCTGGTCATTCCTAACCATGTTGCTCGTGTTAATCTGTGTGGTCAGCTGGAGAGATAAACGGACTCCAAATTTATCGGTATGAGAGGGGAGGCACATGTCATCTTGACGGTAGTATAGTTATGTGCATAATAGAAAGCTTCTCATACACAAATGTGTGCCGAAACTGAACAACTTCCATTCGAGGTCATTCCTAACAGGGAAGTGAAAGGGGGGATCGCTGATTTTGATAGCACGTGCCACATCACTTGCTCGTCCAGCGACTTTCCGTGAGACGTGGGGGAGCAATTGCCCATTAACACCTGAATCTTACTTCGCCATGATTAAATCATGTCAGAGGTATTTGTTCTCCGCAGAGTTTATGCTGGGACTTTAAAAGAAACCGAGCAGGCGTGGAACAAGTGGTAACGTCGCCTGACCAGCCTGCCCGGAAGGACATTAGCGCGGGGCCATATCAAAAAGAGTGGAGGTGGCTGCCAAAACCTGCTCACTCGTCGTGCAGCCCCGGACGACCAGCTGCATCTGTGGCATCATGCTGCAGCGTCCAATGAATATCCTCCCAACCTCACGCCAGAAACAGCAGCCAACGCGGCCTGAAACAGGCATCTGGCACACAACACTCGTCTATGAAGCAGTCGTTTCGGGATCGTCGCTTTGGCTGCTTCGGCAACCGGCATCGCGGCGCAGGTCCCTATTTGCAAATATCACTGCTGACGACAACGCGGTCCTCCGCTCCACATTTCCTCTACGAGCCGCAAACGATCATACACTCGGCCGTGCAAGGCCACGAAGTCTTGGCCATTCGAAACTGCAGTGGACGGCGAGATCAGACGCCTTGTGCAGCACATGCCAACATCGTCAACATATTCGCAGGTGGCGGGCTTGGCGCATGCGCTTCGCCCCACTCCGCACGCGCTGGCGCTGTTGACGGCCCACTTGTGCTGTCTGCTTTTCTAAGAAGGCTGAAGACGATCACCATCAACCACGACGACATCTGCCATTCATCTGGGATTTCCCGGCGCCCCATGTGTATGGAGGTGTCTCCGAGGCGGCGCGGAGCCTTCTGGTAAGCTGGCTTTCCTTGTAGTCCCCGGCCGCCTCTTGCCCCACCCCAGTACGTATGCATCATGTATGTACATCTCAGGACCTTGTTCTTGAGTCGAATTTGAATTCCAGCCTTTTGCCGTCTTTTTCTCATTCTCTCCACCTGTCCTTTCAATGTGAATCGCCATGTCCTCCGCACGCGCTCTCTCTTCGTTGTCGAAGGTCACCATGGCGGCGGACTCTGCGTTCGCTCAATGGCCTGTGATACAGGCCGCCGCTCTCCACATCCTTCGTTCTCTGTTACCTCGAATTTTCCACAAACGCTCGCCGCAGCGAGCGAGACGACTTCATCCCACTTCCTATCTCGATGCCCTTCGTGGTTATGCTGCGTTCTTTGTCATAAACCATCACTTCTTCGCGTTTGAGAAGACTTGGTTCGTCAATCTCCCGATCATTCGCACCATAAGAAGCGGGATTGGAATGGTTGCGCTCTTCTTCGTTATATCAGGCTATGTGCTGAGTCTGAAGTTACTCACGCTTGCGCGTCAAAGAAGACGTGAGGCGTTCATGGACCATCTCTCTTCGGCTTTGTTCCGTCGCTACGTACGGCTTTATCTTCCTACATTTGCCGCACTCGCCATTGTGGCATTCCTTCGCTACCTCGACTGGTACACACCTACGCACGACTCCAACGGCGATCGGACAGTCTATGTTCAGCTGTGCGACTTCCTCTTCGATGTGAGCAGGGTTGCCAATCCCTTCGCCGCGACGGGCTACTACGCCTTCAACGTAAAGTCGCGCCGAGACCTCATGTACGCGGGCAGCAGATATCTACATATTCTCTGGACCATTCCGACAGAGTTCCGTGCAAGCATGCTCGTGTACGCTTTTCTGGCAGCATCGATGCGAATGTCGAGTACTACTCGAATGACCCTATGCTTGTTTTGCATCGTGCTTAGCTACTACTGGATGGCTGTTTACGCCGCGATGTTTCTCTCCGGAGTGTTCCTCGCCGAGCTGTCGCTGAACCGCAAGTCGGACACCCCACCCTCGTCACCCGCTGATCCCCCCAAGATCGCCGAGAAACCCGAAGAACGACGACCAACATCTCTGCTCAAGAAGGTCGGGTACTCCATCGCCATATTGGTTGCTTTGTTTCTGCTCAGTGCCCCGACGGAAGAACCTTGGACGTGGTACTATCCCTGGTCCTTCATTAAACCGTACATGCCGCAACAATTCAACCAGAACTTCGAGCTGAAGAAGCAGTTTTGGCCCTCGCTCGGCGCTCCAATGCTCATATGGGCGCTGGATTCCTGGCACACATTACAGATACCTTTCAATTGGGAATTCTCGCAGTACCTGGGGGAGATCAGCTTTGGAATCTATCTCATGCACATTCCGGTTATTTTCACACTTGGGCGCAATGTGCTCGAGCCCATGAGAAAGGCGTACCTTGGCGACAGCTTGTGGGCATTCGTGCCTCAGTCCATCCTTCTTCGATTGGCGATCTTGTGGGCGGCCGAGATGTTCACGCACATTGACAAGAGAAGCGTGTGGTTTGCAAGATGGGCAGAGGCGAAAGTATTCGCATGGTGAAGAAAACCGAATGCGAACTTTGCGCCATCTCTGGAATCTGCTGTTCGAGCGCATTGAAATTACGTGACTATACTCTGGAAACAGCGATTGCTCCGGACTTAGCCAATCATTGGACCGAAACGGTGATGCACGGTTGGACGTCGAAAAGTCAACAATTAGCTGGCGGATTACCAAAAATGGATAACGCTAAGCTGGCTTGGGTCTCCGAGTTCCTTGCATCAAAATTGTCAGCTCACAAACATTCACATGGACCACTACTTAGTTTGGATTGCGACTTGGACGTTTTGCTAAAATTGCAACTTCGAAAACTGGATCCGAAATAATATCTGGCGAATCTCTAGACAGTGTTCTAATACTGTTGTTTCAAATGCGTCGTCATGGGTCTTATCCTGGCGCTCAGCGTCTTACTATGCGCCAGACTCCGGGTCGACAGACATCCTTGGAGCTCATGTCAGATGAATCGGAGTTGAGAACAGTGCAGATGCTCCCCACGCAATCCAGATTTGTTTTTCTTCGAAAGTATATTCAGCATAGCCGGCTCACCGTGGGGCTGGCCTCACGACAAATGGGCGGCCCTCTTTCACCAAAGAATATCCATTCTCTGTAAGCTGAGGCTGGAACTGGCTTTGGTGTGCACGAATTTGTTTTGGTATTAACGGAAAAGCGTCTACTTCGCAACTTTCGGAACTCCGATATAATGTAACAGCTGCTCAGGACTGCATGGTTTGCGAAAGGCGAAATCGATTGATCGGACATATCTTTGGCATCCGGATAGACGGCGGCCTCAAAATGTATATACGAATTACGAATCCTTAATATCAACATATATATCTCCGAACCTCCGAATATTCTGTGTAGCAAACTCCGACGCGATGGTTCTGCAGTCAGTATTCACTCTATCGTCAATCCGGATGTATTCCGCTTCGCTGCCCAATCGAATATCTTGTCAAATTTCCGACACGTGTGCTTTATCGAAAAGTTCGGCAATATTGGTGGCCGAAAGGCTGGCGGATTCGGGTCTGCAATCAGTGCGATTGGCGTCACATCGCCGTGGCACATAAGGACCTGCCGGAGGTAGTCGACGCAGTGCGAGAGATGGTCTGCTCGCGACTTGTCGCTCTCTTTCTGGAAATGTTCGCCTGGCGCTTCGTAAACGCGCTGGCGGAGATAGCTCTTAGTTCTTTGTTAGCATTGTCTTCAATGGCATTTTCGACGGGGTGCATTCACCAAGCAGTGCAATTGGTGGAACATCTCGATCGTCACGATGTAGTGCTCTGGCTTGTTGGCAAATCCCAGCTCCGCTGTCTCCATTCCGAGGACATCATATTCTTCTTTGTTCAGCGTGTACATTCCAACTGCTTCGAGTCAGGTGGTCTTCTTTGACACTGGCATCTTGAGATGGAGGATTCTTACCTTCTGTCAGCTTCTTCCAACGCTGATTGTTCTCCGGCGTTGGTGGCCCTTCGTATGGGGTAGCAGGCCCATCCTTTGAGAAGCCGCTCGGTGCAAATGTTACCGTTTCATATTCAATCGCGTCTCGAGCGGATGCTGTTGCCTGACTCAGTATTTGAAGCTGAGCTCTATGTGTCTAGATATTCTTACGCAGCTCGCTTGCGAGTATGTGTGTCTGCGAGGAGGGAAGATATTGCGTTCTTACGGCGCTGATAATGAGGACGACAACGACGACATGAAGGATAATGAAATATATAGACTGTAGATATCTCAATCTGCCACTGCTTTTGCTCGGCCTTTCGAAACCGAACTCTTCGTCCACTGAAAGCTCTTTTTGTTCCTCCGCATCAGGAATCATGGAATACAACGCCTGTTGCGCCATGCTCATGGATTTTCATTGTGAACGGTCTGATAAATAATCTGGCTCGGAATGAACGCTTTTGATAAGAGCCAGGTGTACATCAGACTGTGCAGGAGGATTTCCCTTTTTCGGGGTGGCGTCGCGAATCCTCCGCACTCCACATATCCCCTCCTCAAGTCACGTCAGCTCTCAATCCCGCCCTATGTCGCGACAAATTCAAACACGGATTGTGATTCTGCTACTTTTTGGGTGGTTGCATCCTTATCGAACTGCTACCTTCCTCAAACTGCCAAGCGACGCGCCTTTGGTCGTGCTCCGCATGCGCTATCACGACCAATGCAGGCCGCCTGGAAAGGGAAGTCGATCACGCACTCCGTACGTATACGAGGTCAATCCACCTCGCCTCTCGCAAATGACGCAGATGCAGCCGACGCTGCCCGCCCCTTGATATTGTACAAGTGCTTTCATTTCAAGATGGATTGAGCGCAATATGTGAGCTCAAGCTATGCTTCCGACCACGAAGTACGAAGCCGTTTCTCAAGAGGAGGCGGACGGTGAGGGCTTAAAGCTGAAGAAACGCACATTTCATTGGTCAATCCCTCTATTGGTACACCTCATCATATTTGCGTCTTATACTTTTCTGCTGTTCTGGTGGATCCACCATGCTTCTGAAGGTTGGTGCACGAAGAGACTGTCACGGTGGAGTATGAAGAAACCCCAGCTGCTTCTCCTCTCTCTTACCGAGGTTGCTAATAACATCTCTTTAGCTCCGGCTATAAAAGCAATTGAGTATCAAAATGTCAATTACAATGGAGGAATAAACACAACCAATGAGTTCCGAGGCTACGGGCCTCCAACGCCGATTATCGACGATGCCTGGAGTGCGATATCCCTAAGGGTCTCGGGATTCAGAATCTTTGAAGAGGACTTTAGCAAGATGGGGAAGCGCGTAGACGAGAAACCATGGCATAAGCTTCCGGATGAGAAAGGTGGTGGCTATGTCGGTATGATCGAGGCTTTTCATCTGCTTCATTGCCTGGTAAGACATCATCAGATCGGAAATTCTCTAAGCATTTGCTGAATGCGCTTCAGGATGCCATCCGAAAGGAGCTCTATCCGGACATCTACAAGCACGACTGGAGCACTGAGAGCTACGCCAACTTCCGTCTCCATCAAGACCATTGCGTTGACCTCCTGAGACAAAATCTGATGTGTAGTGCGGACATGGGCATCGTTCCATTCTACGACGACGAGAACCCATTGAATGCATTTGCTATGCCGGATTTTTCAACTGTGCACAAATGCCGCAACTTCGACAAGCTGTTGGAGTGGAGCAACAGTAACGATAGAGCGTTGCATTGGGGGCAGTTGGGCGATGCATTAAAAGTACATAGACCTGCCAATTGAAGTCCAGTTTGAACATTGCGGAGTCTTTGAATCCTTGATCTGCATGTGGTTGTACGCAAACTAGTAAGGCGTCCCGTGCCGCGCTGCACGTTTCCTGCACGTTTGCGAGCTGCATGCAGAGAAAGCTTGATCTGCGCCTCGTACAGCCGCAGCTCCTCATGACGCGCTGTGTGATAGTGATGGCGATTTCTGATGCGGCTGCCGTGGCACCTTTAGCTGTATTCACCTTCCTGATTCAGTAAAAGCCAAACTTCAATTTCTCCGGTCTTTTTATGTTTGATACGAGACTGGATATTATTGTTCCTCACAATCTGACAAGTGAAGGATGATGTAAATTGAAAGAGAGCGTATTTCAAATGTATGATGACATTCTCTCGCATATGCCTGAGCGTTCTTATTGGCACCAGATTATCACTCCTCCGCATGTGCCTCAATAGACACCTTCCATGGAAATACCGGAGACCGAGTTGATGGATTATTGGTCAAAACGACAGCTTTAGAGATCTGATCAGGCGGGGGCGGTTCCGTGGACATTGCAAGCCGATACAAAGCGCTCACAGCTTCCTGAATCGTGCTCGCTTTGATACCCGAATGACGTGTGAATGATACGACTTTACGCTACTTCGAGTTACTGTTGGCTACTTCCACTGCAATGGAGGAACGTCTTGCGAGATAGCGTTGCATGGTCGGACAGCGTGTCGACAATGTGAGGAGACGACAGAGGTGATATATTTCCTTGGCGCCATATAAAGGCCTGACTTGTACCACTCCACGATCGTCACCGACCTTCCAGCATCAGCTTTGCGTGCAAAGTATTTCACCTACCTCCATAACAATATGAAGTTCTTGTCCGGCGTCCTCCTTTTGCAGGCTGTGGCCATCTTGGCTGCCCCCATCGGTGAGACTCACTGCAAACGAGTAATTGAGAGCTTGCGCTAACACAAATAAAAAGTAGAGCCGATAATTGAGGTAAGGGATCCAAATTGATGTTACCAAATATATGGAGATGCCAATCAAACAAAGCAGGCTCGTAATGACATTGCCAAGCGTGAGGAAGCAAACCCTTTGATTGTTAGTCAAGGTTATGGCATCTACCGCAAAGAGAAGCGCGAGGCCGAAGAAGCAAACCCTTTGATTGTTAGTCAAGGTTATGGCATCTACCGCAAGGAGAAACGCGAGGCCGAAGAGGCAAATCCTCTGATTGCCAGCGGCGCTTATGGCATTTACCGCAAGGACAAGCGCGAAGAGGCCAACCCACTGATTGCAAGTGGCGCGTATGGTACATATCGGAAGGAGAAGCGTGAAGAGGCAAATCCTCTGATTGCCAGCGGCGCTTATGGCATTTATCGCAAGGACAAGCGCGAAGAGGCTAACCCACTGATTGCGAGTGGTGCGTATGGAACGTACAAGGAGAAGCGCGAAGAGTAGAGACAGAAATTCAATCTACAAGGGTCAGCATAGAGTTACTCATGCAAATAAGTCTGTGGCGAGCAAGCTGTGTGATTAGATGATTCGGGGACGACTTATTTTATTTCGCCATCAGGACAAAATACGGAGCTCGGGGGTTATTACCAAATCGAGGAATCGTTGAGCTTTTGGTTTATTACAATTTTGATGAGCGGAGAAATCCGCTCGCAGAGCTTAAAACATCATAGGCTTCCTCCACAATCTCTCGCACAATATCGGCAGCGGGTTGGTCTGGTTTGTTGATGAGACCAACCACTACGCCCATGGGTCTACGTCATAACTGTCAGTCGTGCAGTCCTATTGAGCTGCAAAAGGCTTACCTGAGTGTTGCTTGATCCTCGATATCTTCTGTTAGCTTCCCTTCCTCGTGCAGCTTGTCAAGCTCCCAAGGTATCGGGATCAGACCTCTTGATGTGAGGTCTTTGATTTCTGCCTGCCGGTTCAACTCCCAATTATCGATATATGGGTTTCGAGACGCTCGTAATGGCCGACCGCTCCATACGATTGATTTGACCACAGAGTCAAAGCCACCGTTGATGATACTAGGGATGAGAGTTAATGTTTTGCGGAGAGCGATTTACCATATAGGAAGAACTAACTCGGCTTTTGCCTGCTTAGTAGCATTGGATTCCTTAGCAGCAGCAAATCTTGTACCAACCCACACTCCGCTTGCTCCAAGCATCAGCGCAGCTGCTAAGCTCCGACCGCCACTCACGCCGCCTGCGCCCACAAGGATAACCGATTCGCCGAGCAATGGTGATTTGTACCGTTTGCAGATGTCGGCGCACGCGGGGAGAAGGATACTAAATGGAATGTCGCCAGTGTGGCCACCGGCTTCGCCGCCTTGTGCGCATATAATGTCTGCGCCAACCTCACATGCCTTTACAACGTGCTGTATCCATCATCAGTTCGCATATCCGTAGCCTATTTGTTCCATCTTTACCTTGGGATGGCCAATAACGTTCTGAATGGTAAATTAGCCGAGTGATATCGAGTGCGGAGGAGATGATATCGAACCATGTACAAGATCCCATGCTTATGCAATTTATCAACAGCCCATTTCGGAGGAACTCCAACGGCTGAGACGAACAACTTGGCACCGCCTTCAATGATAACATCCAACAGCTCGTCCAACTTTCCTCTTGTATAGTCTGCCTGTCAATAGGATTAACTCTAATATTCCATCCAAATTCTGAAAATATCTTACATTAGTTTTCCGTGCAGACCCTCCGACCTGTGGGAGGAGCAAGTCGATGCCAAACGGAGTCTTCGGATCTTTGAATTTCGCCTTGGTCTCTAAAATCATCTCTCTCAGGACATTCGGCGTGTACTTCACGCCTCCAAGGCATCCGAAGCCACCTGCGTTCGCTACTGCAGCGACCATTTCAGATCCAGCTGTAGTGTCCATGCCAGCCAGCATGACAGGGTGCTTGATGCCAAGGGCTCTCGTGAGTGGCGTTGTGAGAGACATTGTGGCCAATAGATACGCCCAAACGGTGGGAAGAGACGAAGAAAAAGAATCCACAATGGGACTTTAAGGGTAAGAGTGATGTTTCATCAAAGTATATCAAACATATGCGTTGCATTTGGAAAGAGGTCTTCAGACTCCGATTAGTTTAGCGCTTATGTGGTCTCCGAGGTTGGCTTCGTAAGGCTAATTGTGGGGTTTGGTGACGCCGAGGCCTCCGTCATGTGGGAACATAGTTCCATGTATCTCTGCTTTTAGGGAAGTCATCGGTAAGAGCATGCTTGCGACTTGGACTGAGAATTAAGGCATTGAGCCTCTGTCTTGTTATGAGTGGCCAGAGGCTTGATTGGATCGAAAGAAGAAAGAACAAGTTGGTGATTGATGGAGGCAATGAAACGCGAACTTGACGCGCTAGAGTAACCCCGCATTGGCCGGAAGGATATTGCTTTTTCTGCTCCTAAGGATCCCTCCTCACTCCCCCAACAACCCATTCGAATTGGGCCTTTCCGCTTTCGATTTCGTGATGGCAGTCTGAGAACAACGCGCGGCATCTATTATGCCTCATTGAGGTGCTATTTTACTCATTGAATTGTCAGACATGATTCTAGATCCTACGCACTACTGAAGATGCAATTTTCCGTTTCGATTTCGTCCATTTCGATACCCGTTTTTCTTTTCGTCTATGCTCTTGTAGCCGTATTGAAGCATTTGGAAACAAAGAAGACCGATGCGCGAGAGCCGCCAGTCGTAGCTTCACCGATCCCATATGTCGGCCACATTATTGGTATGCTATTGAGAGGAAGTAGATACCTGAAGTCCTTGGGGTATGTATTGCTTCTGCAATCTGAATTGTATGACGACGATTCTAATATGACGATAGATCGCGATGCCCAAATCTTCCAATTTTCACGCTCCCGATGCTCAATGGCCGCACGTATATTGTTACTTCGCCAGCCTTAGCGGCGCAAGTCCAGCGAGCATCCAAAGCGCTCAGTTTCAACCCCGTCATCCCTGAAGTAGTTAATCGCGTGCTTGGCCTCGACGCTGGGACTATGAAGATTATCCGGTCTGGCGTAGAGAGTGAAGATGAACGTGGCTTCGTTGGCGACACGCAAGATATGCTCTACGCTCGTCTTGCTCCTGGGGAGAGTCTTGACGAGCTAACTGCTGCCGCTGGGAATGAATTCCTTGCGCAGTTGACTGATTACAAAGAAATCCTCAACGCTAACGGTGGGAAGAAAACTGAAGAATTATTGGGATGGGTTAAACAGCTCGTAACAGTTGCGACGGCGAGGTTCCTTTACGGCCCGGAGAATCCATTGGCAATCCAACCGGAACTAGAACCACTATTTTGGGACTTCGATGCTGGGATTCCAGGACTACTGCTCAATGTGTATCCATCAATAACAGCATCCAAAGCATATAGGGGCCGAGAAGCGCTTGTCAAAGCTTTCACGAACTACTTGACGGCTGGTAAGAAGAGCACTGGATCGGCCCTCACGCAGACAAGAGGGGTCATTGCGGACAAGCATGGCCTCGACGTTGAAAGTACTGCACGCTGTGAAGTGTCATTTCTGTTCGCTGGTATTACGAACACGGCAGTTACCTCTTACTGGCTCATATTGCACATCTTCGCGAATCCGACGCTCCTCAAGCGAATACGGAAAGAGTTAGAGCTTACACTCAAGGCTCCGTCAGAGAAGAGCAGCGTGAGAATGATGAACATTAAGACGATCACAAAAGATTGCAAGCTACTGGTCTCCACCTTCCGCGAAACTCTGCGCCTCTACTCCGATAATGCATCGACCAGGGTGGTAACGACAGATACAGTGTTGGCGGATCAATATTTTCTCAAGAAGGGATCGATTCTGCAAATTGCGGGTGGTATTATGCACAGTGACAGCACTATATGGGGCGGGGATGCTGGTCAGTTCAATCCGGAGCGCTTCCTCGAAGACAGTACGAAGCAGAAGTCCGTCCACCCAGCGGCCTTTAGAGGATTCGGGGGCGGAGCAACTTTGTGTCCAGGACGACACTTCGCACTGAATGAGATCCTCGCATTTGTTGCAGTGGTCGTCCTCTTATTCGATGTCAGTTCCGTGGACGATGAAGAGCTGCCAATACCGAAGAAGAAAGACGATGTACTTGCAATACACATTCTAGAGCCACTGGAGCAGGTGCATGTCCAGATACGGCGGCGCGAAGGCTGGGACCAGTGCTCTCTGCAACTGGAAACATCATGACTTCGACATATCGTGTATGCTGCGCTACATAAGGAGTGACGACGATCCTGGGTAGTTTGTTATGCGGATTTCGTTGGAGGGACAACATGTTCTCTGCGTATGTACAAAGTAAAGTTCTTATCATCATATATATATCCACGAGACATGAGATTCACAGGCCAACAGCTTTCAACAACTTCTCGAACCGCTGTGCGACAGATTAGCAACCAGCCGCAGTATAAATAGCAAGTCGTGTAAACTTACCGGAGTCCCAAATCCAGTCACTGCATCCCAGCCTTTGACAGCAGGGAAAGCTTTTACGTTATCGCAGAAAAGCGCCTCGCCGCTCGTGACATCGGTGAACGCTTGGTGTCCCTTCTTATACAACCAAGGGTTCAAGAATCCCATAACCGGCTTTCCAGCTGCAAGCAGCGCGTCGTTGAGCAGCGAGAAAACAGCTGCAGCGGTAGGGGTAGATGCACTGGTACCATCGGTACGTCGAAGGGTTCCATTCCAGATGACTGTGTAGTTGACACCATATGCCGCAATATCTGGGTAGGCGCGGCCAGACTTGTTGTAAAGGCTGGAAAACTCATTGCCAATAGTCTTCAGATACCCTGCTACAGCCTCTGCTTGGTACGAAGGCTGTGGAAAATAGTTACTGAAGCCGCCGCCGCTGGTGAAATTGTTGTGCGGATCGAATGCGACGACCTCGGGGTTAAAGTTTACGGTTGCTTTGCTACATCAGCATTTCTCAGGTAGAAGACCGATTATTCACTTACCGCCTACAGATGTAACAAACGGACAGCTGGAGGGGAAGAGAGGGATGAACTCCGTCTTGTTGTTTACGTTGGAGAGGCAAGATCCGCCGGGCTGCACGCCTCCCGTTCCACCATCTCCACTCCCAAAGAAGATGGATACGCCGCGAGCGCCGAGTTGTGCAAACTGCGAGCACACCACCTTCGCGTACGATTCGGGTACAGTTTGTTCATTGTCTTCGTACGAATTGGAGATGACCTGCGGCACGAATGGCTGACCGAGCATGTAATTCAGCCATTCAAGATATGGCTCATTGTCGACAGTTGGATCGTCTGCATCAGGGGTGAAAGGCGGAGGAGTACCACCCGTGGAGTATGCAACGAGCGGAGTTGGATAGCCGAGTCCAAGGAGAGTCTGCACATCAAGTCCACCCTCGATACCGATTCCCGCTTGGAGCTCACTGGTATTGAGCGGCGTCTGCTGAAGCGTCCCACCATCGACGGAAATCTGAGAGAATGTGTAGGCTGCAGAGACAGCATCAGGTCTATACGTTTGGAGATATTGTTCTGCATCTGATCGGAGATTGACTTCGCCTAGATAGTTGGTGAAACCAAGTACATTCTTGCCCGGCACTTTTGGCACATAGTCAACGCTGTATTATCGCATTAGCGGCGTATTATTGGATTTAATATAAACATTTAAGCTTACGTCTCATAAAGAGTACGGAGACACAGCGGCGTCACAGCACTCGTGTTGCAGGCGTTGCCGACAGTCGGATTATCGATAGGCTGGTACGGCTGCGGTGACAAGCTGCCTCCTGCGCCATTTAAAAAGGTCTTGCTCTGAGGTACCGTACGCAGGAAAGAAGTCGTCGGCTGAATCGCGGTGATATGATCATGGAGATGCAGTGGAAGGCTCCATGCGGGAGTGCGCACCAGCGTTGAGCCGTCGTCGTGCTGATACACGGAGTATTTAGTGTCCAGGAGCCTTTCAACTTCGGCGATTGGTAGTGTGAAGAAGATGAAATCCTTCGCGGTGCTGTATCCAATGTTGCGAGGATCGACATGCTGAAGTAGCCACTCTTGCACCAAAGAGAAAGTGTCATCGCTTGGCTTTACCAGCTCGTTGATCTCGTCTATGCTTAGATGCTGTCCATAATAGTCATGGTCTGGATCAGAGACTACACAAAGTTAAACCAAAATCTGTTCAGTGTCTCTTGACCAATTGTACCTTCATATAGCCGCCTCTCAAGCTCATCAAACTGGTTCTGTTTCAAACCAACTTGGAGACGAATTAGACGGTGACCTGGCGCATCTGCGACCCTTCGATATCCTTGAGGGACAGTATGTGTCTCTTTCACAGCATAGCGGCTCTTGAGTGGGTTGGCCGCAAGCAATCCTGAAAACAGGCCTAAGCAAACCGCGCCAAACAAAGCCGGAGATCGCATGACTTTTCGGGTATGGAGAATTGGGTATATTCTGCGCGGCGCCTGACAGGCGCGATGGGATTCTCAATTTAAAGCCCGCCATAATTGACGCAATTGCGACAGTTGGAAGATCGCCTTCCATGTTCAGGTTGGTTGGAAATGCGGGTGGTACTATCTGCATGACCTTCCCGAAAAGGAGGCTTGCGAACGGTGGCTTGATCCTCTGGATAACCGAGACTTATGCAGGTGAGCTAAGTCCTGACGACAAGCGAGAGATGCGATCGAGAGAATGGCGTAATGAAAGAAACTTTCAAGGCAGAATACTGGGACATTTTGCAATCTTTAGGCCGCTCATGGGTATCATGTACGTTTTCTGTATCGTATCTTGGTCAGTTTATATCCAGGAAGAAAAGAAGGCCACGCATTTTGAGTTTTATCACTCGTCTCCCTGGAGTCAAAGTCAAGGTTTTCTACATAACCCCGCAAACGATATGTCCATTCATGACACGAATGCTCGTGTCGTCTTAGGTTGTGCAATGTGCAGGTGCCGATACCACATCACATGATAAGCTTTGGTGGAACAGGAAGGAGGTATTCGGCCAAAAAAATACAGATAATAGATCGCGATGTGCGCACCGACGCCTCTCAAACTGTTATCAGTCAAGAATCCTGGGCCTCTGGCTTAACGATATCATTAAGGTGCAGAGTATAAGTGTCACGAAAAGTGACACGACGTGGTCCATGGCTACTACTTATAAAATAGCTCAACATATGTCATCTCACTTCTCCGTTTCCGGAGCCTCGTATCCATCTTCTACGGCCATCGCATCATTATACTGTCCTGGAAGTACCCAATACCCGTGGCGACACATATTCAGCACAGTGGTGATAAAGTTCTGACAGACCTTGATCCCAGCATCGACCTCGGCGATGACTCCGAAGGCACGACCTCAGGGCAAACCTGCAAGTACTATGATCGAATATATAGAGATCGGTCTACGCGGCTACTTTGTATCCAGGTTCGATACCGTTGGCCGCCCGACTCTTGCGTTCGAAGGGTGATGGAAAGGGTCGAGGAAGTAGTGCTACGAGCTCTCATCGCGAACATCTAGAAGAGATAGAAGCAAGTCAGCATAGCTGTCGTCAATTCCTTACTCCGCGTTTGCAGCAGTCATTCAAACATGGAGGATATAGAGCATGACGACAGTCGTCCCATCTCTTAAGAGTGGTGATAATTCAGGTGCTCGGTCACCGAGTAACATTCCACTTGACATGGAAGTAATACTGGGAATTCTGATTGTTCGGGCAGAGCTGTGAGCTAATGCGCAGGTTGCGACGTATATGCTGCTGTAGTTAGGCCGTGAAAGCCATACGATGATGAGTTGGAGACAATGTAGAGAAATTGAAGGAAAAGCTTAGACTCCGAGTCGCGTCGCATTCGACGCAAAGGTCAACAAATGGACAGTGTTTATAATGTCGAGTCCTCCCCCAATCTCACTTGTTCGTGCTCGTCTTACATATTGCCACACCTTTCGTACATTCTCAAGAGACCTTCTTTTTCTTTAGCTATTCTATAATCAGGAGTTGAGATGTGGCTGGCTACAGAGTCCTGCTTCGAGCTTGCGATTTTCTTTTTGCAACCTCTCCTTGAAATCCTCATATTCGCGGGTATTTCGGCATGTGTGCAACCATGCGCAGTCATACAATTGCAAAGCTCGAGCATGACAAGTAGCATAGCATACTGTCAATGCTTTAGGATATCCGAAGGAGCTTTGCCGCATTTCCAGAAACAAAGGCTTTCAGATCTTCGCCCTTCAACAGACCCTGCTCTTCAATCTCTTCTATGTATTTCTTTCCCATCTCAGTACTCGAAAAAGGATAGTCAACCGAGAAAAGAACATGGTGAAGTGGCGACACCTTGAGCAGTAACGCCAGCGGCGTGGTATCAAATGTGCCGCTCGTCGTGACCCAGACATTGGAGCGCCACACTTCTCGTAAAGGCCGCTTCAAGTGCGACCACCGTCCTGTTGCACGTTCTTGACGCTGCATCATGTACGGTATGGTTTCGCCCATGTGGCCAAGCAATAGTTTCAGGTGAGGGAAGCGGTCGAAAACTCCGGCCGCAAAGAGGCGGAGGAAGTGGAGTCTGCGTGTCGCTCGTCAGTTCATCACATCACTGAGAATGTATATGAAATGTGTCTCACTGATAAGCATAGAGAAACTTACCCCGTCTCAACATGCCATCCAAAAACAAAGGCGCCAAGTCCTACTGCCACAATTTCTGGGTAATTACCTCTATAATTAATCCGCATCATCTCCTCGCTGGCGAAGCAGGGGTGCATGTAAATCGGTACGTCCAATTCTTGTGCCATTTCCCAAACCACATCCCATTCTGACCCATCGTAGAACACACCCTCAGAGTGCGTATCTACTAGAGCACCAACAAATCCTAACTCCTTTACTGTCCTTCTCAACTCTGCTGCTGCAGCGTGAGGTTCTTGCATTGGCAGAGAAGCAAATCCTGCAAAACGGTCCTGGTGGGCATCAACGGCGGCATGGAGCTCGTCGTTAATAGCGACGCACAGTTTAGGGCTGGGAGCTGTACGAAATGGGGTATGGGAGAGAACCTGGCGGGCGACGCCGCCGGCATCCATATCGGCGAGGCGCGAAGTTGAGAGGGAAGTCAGTTTGGCACCGATGGCGGGACCAAAATCGGAAGAAGCGCTGCCATAGACCTTGCTGGCTGCCTCAGAGGTGAAATGTTCTTCTAACGTAATTGAAGGGATTGTGGTAGACATGGCGGAAGGTTGTCTCTCAACGTGGGTTGAAAAGAACGCGTCGTCAGCCTTTATACCTATTCATACGGACTTAGGCTTTACTAGATAATGTCCGATTAGAGGAGGGACTTTGAGCAAGACGGTACTAAAGTTCCGCCGATTGGAAGAGATGTTGCTTTTCGTTGTACCACGCGGTGACGTTACCAACGATGAATTTCATTTTGAGCACGAAGGAATTCTGCGTGCATTCCAATGGCAGAGGCACTCACAGATGCGATTGGGCATTATAAGCACTGCCAGTACGATGGAGAAGATGCCAACCCTAACCCTACATCGTGTCCCAGCCACCTCCACTTACCAAACCTTCCCAATCTCATATCGACAAGACTGGGACCACATTTTGCCCTACTAGGCAAAGGGAATTTGTCAAGCGTGCGCGGAAAGAGACCTGGTTAATCCAACTGAAGCCCTTTGAAGAACGAGTAATACGGCCGCGCAAATTTGAGTTCTTATCTTGTTACTTTCGTTAAGCAACTCAATATTCTCACTTTCGCTGCCATATTATGAGTGACTCACACATTCTCAGGGTCTCTGAGCCTGTCAATTGCTTGACGAACCTTCTCCTGCGGGGAATCCTCCATATGCCCTATCTTCATCCGATTACACTGAGAGCGTTCAATAAAACCTCCCATAGTGCCTTTGTTTTCGGAGCTCGACAGTCGACGACCGATGTATTCCAAGGCCTTCCGAAACAATTCAGAAGCGTTTAAGAATCTTCATGTTGTAGGCGCAGCCGTGAATCGTCGCCCTAACGCTGTCCCACGTGGGCCCGGAGATTAAAGGCTTGGATGCGAGATATCGAAAGGACCACCTGATCATCCTCACGTGGCATCGATTTGTGAAACATGAAGTAGTGAATGAATTGGAACGTGTTGGAGGGCTTTAGCTAGCGCCATTGCATGGCCAAACGGGAGTAATACATCTCTATATATTCTTCTCTCACTCATGCTGCTTTGCCTCAACAACGAAGACTCGTATTCGACTCTCTCAATTCCACTTCTGTGCCATTGAATCGATCTTCACTCTTCCACCATGGTGTCATTCTCCAAGCCCATCTCGGCTGTAGCTGTGATCGGTCTCTTTCTCAATCTCTTGCTTGCTCATCCTGGTCATGATCATCACGCCGAAGCTCAGAAGCGTGCCGCTCAGATCCAAACCTCTTCCAAGCACTCTCTTGCTCACTGTGCTGACGCGTTGAAAGAGCGCGGCCACGTCGAGCGCGCCCTCGCCCGTCGCTCTGAATGGGCAGAGGAACTTCGAGCAAGGAACTTCATTGAAACCATGCCGTTCCTCAAGGCGCGCGACCTCGATCCGCTGAACATTTCTCACGCTTCACACTTGACAGGCTTGGCTGCGAATGCTACTGATGGTGAGCTCTTTGGCGACAACGAAGGCGGTTGCGTCCTTCAGCCTGAGGTTACTGAGGGTCCATACTGTAAGTGAACTTTTCATCACTCTCATTCTCTTTTAATTCTCTTACTACTGGCTACTTGAAGTTGTCTCTGGCGAACTTATCCGCTCCAATGTCGTCGAACATCAAGGCGGTATTCCTCTTTATGCCGACATGCAATTCCTCGACATGACAACTTGCGAGCCTCTCACACATGTCTGGGTCGACTGGTGGCAATGCAACTCGACCGGTGTATACGGTGGTGTCAGCGCTGCCGGCAACGGAGATTCGGATACGGACACTAGCAACCTAAACGCCACGTTCTTGCGCGGCATCCAATCGACCGATCTGAATGGTGTTGTGCGCATTGAGAGCATCTTCCCTGGCCACTACGCCGGCCGCACGGCGCATGTGCACGTCCTCGTACACGAGAGAAACATTACGATCGATGTGAATAAGACCATCCAGGACAGCTCCGGAATGCACGTGGGCCAGTTCTTCTTCGACCAGGACCTCATCTCCGCCGTCGAGGCTACTTTCCCCTACCACACGAATACGCAGCCGCTCACAACGAACGAGGAAGACGAATACCTCGCGACCGAGGCAGCGTCCAGTGATCCGATGATGGAGTATGTGCTGCTGGGTGACAAGATCTCAGATGGGATACTGGCATGGATCTCAATCGGCGTGAATACTAGCTACAGTTATGACGTTTGGGTTGCAGCGACCTTGACGGCGAATGGAGGAGTTGAAGACTAGAGTTTTCGCATCCATTCAGCAGGGACTGGCACGATGCCGAATGTTCCAGGCTGATGAAAATCATTTTCGGATGGCAGCTTGCACTGGAGAGGTTTGAAACTCTGGACAAACGGCGTTGGTTCATGAGCACGTCTCTGCACCTGAATGGTAGTGTAGATGGAGTAGTCTACACGATTAGTCTATTCGAGGCTCAAATATGAGCGTTCGACGGTATCACAATTCAAACAGATCCACCCAGAAACTCCAAACATCACTCACTCAAACCTATGCATTCCCATTCTCGACAGTATGCCCACTAGTGTCGCCAGTGGTCTCAGCATTGACCACTCCACTGCTCTTCCCATTCATCTCCTCAAACCCTTTCGCCACAAACTCTTTCCTCAGCTTCTCTAGCCCCTCAGTCTCTTTCTTGGACATCTCCTTTTTCTCACTCGTGACCCGCAACACGCTCTCTGCCGCCCAATCGGTGCACTTCCCGTCGCCGAACAATCTCCATTGTGCCGATGCAGGAATCTTCATGTACACCGCATTCAACAGGCTCAACCCTCTGAAGGGATTCTTCAAACTGTAGCCTAGCATTCTGCCAAAGGTTGGATTGGCCCCAAGAGGAGAGAGCATGCTGTCAATGTACGACATATACATGACACAGCTGGCGTGCCTGTCCGAGTGCACGAATTTCTCGCGCTGAAAGGCCTGGAACTTTCGAATCTCGGCGATTTGCTTATCCTGGGACGGCAGCTTGACTTTGTCAGTTAGCACACCAACGCTCCACCGGGTCTGGGCTTCGATAACCGGTATGGCAGGACCAGCAGTCTCGACAAGGCCGATGATGAAGAGATTAGGATGGTGTACAGGTTTGACGAGGTGCAGTAGATCGATGGTTTTGTATTCGGGGTTCGAGGTTGTGTCTTTTTCCGGGAGGCTGAGGATGTTCGGGGGGAGGTAGGGGAAATCGATTGTGTAGCCAGTGGAGGAGATGATCACGTCCGAGTCGATGGTATCGCCAGTGGATAGAGTTACGCTAGTTGGAGTTATAGTGGAAACACCTGCGCGATGTACCTTGATCTGGCCTACGTTGACGCGCTCGAGGAATTCACCGCGCACGGTAGGCGCATTGGCCATGATACCGTGGTTTGGCTTCAGCTCTGGCGGATGCTTGCCTTGTGCCATGTTCATAAGGAATAGTTGTGCCCATGCCGTCAGGCCTGTTGGTAGCACCGTTGCGGCGAGCCGGCTGTCGTACGCCTCTACTGGCTTGCCTAGCGCGAACCGCGGTATGATCCATCCACCTCGTCTTGTTATTAGATGTACTTCGGCATGTGGTGCAAGCTCGCATGC
The DNA here is from genome assembly GCA_010015805.1 of Rhizodiscina lignyota. NCBI lineage: Eukaryota > Fungi > Ascomycota > Dothideomycetes > Aulographales > Rhizodiscinaceae > Rhizodiscina > Rhizodiscina lignyota. The sequence continues at coordinate 120,550 of ML978144.1, forward strand.
AATGTCCACGGCAGAGCTGCCGAGTCCGATGATGGTGACGCGCTTGCCAGTGAAAGGGCCAGGCGTACGGTAATAATGCGAGTGCAGCCATTGCCCTTCGAAGGTGTCTTTACCCGGGAAATGGGGAGTGTAGGCATAGGTATTGCGTCCATTGCATGCGAACAAGGCGTCGTAGATATTTTCAACTGGCTCCTCTCCCTTCGTTTGTCTCTGCACTTTCCATCGTCCATCCTCCAGCTGCTCGCACTTCAACACCTTGGTATTCAGTTGTATGTGTCGCTTCAGATCCCAGAAATCGGCGAACTCGTGGATATATTGCAGGAAAAGTTTGTGATTGAAGTATACAGGGTATCGTGCAGGATCGAGGGGGAAATCGGAGAAGGTGGAGGAATCGCGGCAGGAGTTGAGGAGGACGCCTTGGTAGATGGATGAGTACACCTCTCCAGTCTCAGGATCCGGATCGCAGTACGCCCACTGTCCACCAATGTGCGGCAGCGCCTCGAACGCCTCAACTTCGAAGCCAGCAGTAAGACACTCTTTTATGGATGAAAGGCCGGAAAGACCTGGACTCTGTTATCAATGCCTGCCTGAGAGCGCTGGACGGTGCAATAGCTTACCGGCTCCAACAACTGCGACCTTCATCGCGATCGCGAACGTACGCCAGATGTACCTGCAGACAGAAGGTGGCTTGCTTTGTCAATCAAAGAGTGCGCTTGGACTAGAAAGTCACAGGCGCTGACCTTATAATCACCATGAAGTTGTGAAGCTGCTGAGATTAGTGTGTGTAAGCTGACCCTGTCCTCTCCTTTTCCTATCGTTCGTATAGTAAAGTCGGGTAAGAGACCAAGAGCATTTCCGCACGAGTGACATCCTTACCTCTTCCACAGGCCAATCGAAGTTCAGTGCTTCATCTTAGCCTACAGAAGTGAATACGATAGGGGTCTTGGGGTGAAATAGCAGTACCTCAGTCCGCTCGCGCGTACGGAGTACATCGCACATGTTGCAGACAAGGAGGTTCTAACGGCTTCTGGACTAGCTTGAGAAGGTCTCACGACGCGACGTGTCGAGACAAGGAGAACTTCAACCTCCCGCATCTTCGATTCTTCAAATGTCCATCCATTTTCGTCTGTGCTATAATGTATGCATTTGTTGTGGCCTTTGACTACTTGACGTCTGCGTACCCAACATCAAAACGAACCACGTGTGGGCAGTTGACAGCCCCGTTCTATGGACAGATCTCAGACCACCGGCATCTCGTAAAGGGAGAAAGAAAGGAATGGGATTAGGACTTGAGAAATATATGAATACCGCCCGTAATAACTCTGTTGAATGACTACTATTCGAAAATGCATTGGAAACCAAAGACTCAACGCATTCTTTTGGGATAGTAGGACTGAAATCGTCGCTGACGGCGAATCTAGACGACATATTGAATGAAATTAGGGTATACGACTTTCGTGAAACCTTATCTGGATGCTCGACAAATTCCTTACCGATCCTTTGCCGGCATGTGATGGAAATTGGAGTATTTTGTCGATCCATCGATGAGTGGCACTGAGATTACCACTTGGAAGTGCAGAAGGCTGGCCCGGTTCAGGATCCTCTCGAGCTTGCAGAGAACTAGTACCACTCCTGAGCTGTAGCATCATTCTGCCCGGAGACCCCAACCTCGAAGCTGTTCATCGGATCGATGGCGAACGGACTAACAAAGTCTAGCTTAGGCGATACCAGTGAATCCATTAGCTTAGGTGGCATTAGGACCCCACGCCGTCGAACATATCTGGAATTGGCGTGCCATCGAGCAAAACTGCGGGTCATTGCCCACTCTGGTGACTCTAGTATCTCTGGTGACTCTAGTATGTGGCATCGTTGTGGAAGTTTGAGCAAATCGAAGAGGTATCTTGCTAATTAGACCATAGTCAGCGGGTTGGGCACTTCTTCGGATCATGTCGGGCTCGCAATGCTGCGTTGTTGGATATGCTGTGCTGAAGTGAAACGTTCTAGCACCTCATCTATTATTCCGCACGAGCTGCAGACGTTGGTTTCAGTAATCGATTGTCTCACGTCAAGCAATCATATTACATATGGGTTGTCAAATTGCCGGATAGGTTGTGGTGTGAAGGCCACTCCGAAAAGCACTTCGAGCTCCAGTTCAGTCCTCCCGCGTCATATCCCAGGCATCACTCAATAGCATATGCCGTTGCAGAAGAGAGAGAGAAGTGGATTTCGAGATTCATTGATCAGCACCGAATGCAGTTCACCACCAACTCCCGTCAACTCCGTCTACAAAAACCAAAAAACCAAAAGACCCCCAAAAACCCACAAAAAACCCCAAACGACCACAAACGACCACGAACAATCCCAAAAAAAAAAAAACCCAAACAACCACAAAACCCCACAAAACCCACAAAAAAACCGAAACCCCCACCCCCTTCCCCCCCGGTACTCCGTAACGCAAATCAACATGAATGAGAAAGAAACGGAGGCCGCCGTCATGCCAGCTATCCCAAAGCGCACATCCATCCTCCAGTCGCCGCACCCATCAGTCCAGCGTGGACGAGGGCGTTCGACAGGAGATGGGCCTTTGCAATGAGAGAGCTGTCAGGTCCGCATCCGCGCAACCTGCCGCAAGGCATATACCCCTTTCTCCAGTCGCCTGCTCATCAGTCCAGGATGGACGAGAGCCTTCGAGAGGAGATCGAGATATGCGCCGAGCTGCGAGGCCCGCCTTATGCTACCTTGCTCAGAGCGCGCACCGTTTCTTCCAGTCCCCAACCGTGTGAACAGGGAGAATGAGTTACGTTGTTAGGCCACGGCAAACGACCCCTATTAGTAACAAATTCTACACCTGCCAGCCGTTGCCGGTTGTGAGGTGAGTCGTCAAGAAGATCAGGGGCACTGCGCGAAACTGCCACTGACAACCATACACTGCTCAGGCCTACTCAAAGATGGGCACACCATCCGCAGTGTGTGATCGACAATAGCAGGAAATCCCGCAGGTCGGCATCCCCTGGCAGACGTTCGGCCACATCGCTTCGAAGTGGGACGCCTGCTCCTTCGGCACACGAGGCCACTGCGTATCGTCGGTGCCCTCGATCGCGTACTTCCAGAACGGCACCGAGGCACCGCTGCTGGAGAGGTACTTGACCCGGTACAACGCGACGTACGGGACCTCCGTGTTCGGCTCCTGGATAATCGTAAGTATTGTGCAGTTGTGTTTGATGGTCAGGTTGAAGACTAACCTTGACGAAGCTCAACCTCATGCCATCGAAGGTCTCCTGGAAGACCTCCGGCACAACCGGCAGCCAGGTGGTGCCGTACTTGAACGTATGCCTTGCCGATGACATCTTGTCCTTGTACGCAGCCCTCTTGCGCGCCTCCTCCCTCTCGCGCCTCTGCCTCTGCGCACCCGTCTCCCGACGGCGTGGCTCCTCCTCTTTCTCGCTCTCCTCCTCCTTGCTCTCCTCCTTCTTGCCTCCCTCGTGTCGAAGTCGACGGCGCTTCGGAGCCGGCTGCTCCTCTCCGGGGCTTTGACGGGGTGCATCGCCCTCAGCATCGTGATCGATCTCTGCTCGAGATCTCTTTCGCTGCGAGCGCATGCTGGCCGCCGTCACCTCCACCGGAGAGTGCGCACGCGGGCGCTTCTGCTGCTGCTCAAGTAAGCAATGAAGTCTTGATGATAAAGGGGCTAACCAATCCTTACCCTGGCCCGAACGCCGCCTCCTTCGACCTCCTCTTCCTCCTCATCACGGGGCGCACGGCGACGCTTCAAGGTCGCCAGAGGGACGTCATCGTCGGAGCTGGAGGAGCTGGAGTCGGAGATGACCGGGCGGCGGCGGGGGCGAGGAACATCGCCATCACCACGAGGTGATGCCCGCCCATAGACATACACCGCCGGAGCGGTGTAGTCCACTTTCTTGTCAAACTGCGCGAGCAGCTTCTTCTTGGTCTTCTCCCACTCCTGCTCCTCCTGCCCCTCCTCCACGTCGGCCTTCTGCAGGTATGGGCTACGCCCAACCTGGAGAGGGTATGCCCGCAAGCTCTGCTTCATCATCTGCAGGAGCTTGCCCTCTGGCTCCTTCGCCTCGAACGCATCCACCCACCCGCCGTTGACGTGCATCTCCACTTTGGAGCGCACGGTTCGGAGTTTGGCTTGCGAGCCACGGCGGAGCTGTTCATCTGACAGCTTCGGCTCACCAGTTCTGCCCCAGAAGATCTGGAGCAGATACCCTGGTGCGCCGTTGTGGGTGGATGAGTTCGGGACGGCGCCACCGTACGCCTTTCGCCAACGGATGTTGTTGGCGTCCATTGCGCTCCGCTTCCTCTTGTTGTCTTCTGCCATCGTGTTGGCCTTCTCCTTGTCACTGCCAGTGTTGACTGGTGCCTCAGGGTTTATCCGGTCGATAACATCGTCCACTGAGCAGCAGTTTTGAATCAACATGGCAGTGTACCAGCCCTCCTCCTCGCTGCCGATGAGGTTCGGCAGTGGATATGGCACCTCGTTGCCATATCCATCGTCATGGCAGACGACGCGGAGGGGGTTACCAGTTCGAAGGCTCACCAGATACTTGCCGTCGAGATCCACCAGTAGCTTTGTGGTGGATTTGATCTCTGGCGCGGCAAGCTTGAACATAGACAGAGGAAGGTTTGCCGCAGTGTAGTCTTGATGCTCCGTGATGAGGTAGGTGCGGTTGTTGCCTTGCCCTGCATGCTGGTTCTTGTGCTCTAAACAGGGAGTTAGGATTGTTTGGCATCGATATTCGAAAACACCGATGTTACTTACGGATTTGTTCCAGCTCGTTCCATTTGGCAAGGACTTCCGGATAGTTCTTGTACAGCTTGCACACGTCCTTCTCTATGTTTGTCGGGATTGGATCATCCTTCTTGTCCACAAGAGCGAAGCTATGTGCGCGTTAGTGGAGTTCTCTCAAATTTCTGACTTCCTTTGGAAGGACTTACGAGTGTCCCAAGCCGCGAAGGTCATGGGTAATGTGTGTTTTCTCTGTCGCGGCGTCGCGCGTTGTTCTTGTTCTACCCATGTTTCTGGTGTTTCTGATGTTTGTTGCTGGGCGGGTTTAAGAGTTCTGGGGTTTTCGGGAGAGGAGGATATGGAATGAGAAGAGGATGCTTGGTGTCGGTGGAGAGGAGAATGTAGAATGAGGAGAGGATGCTTGGTGTCGGTGGTGAAGCTGGCAGTCGAAGCTGAGAAGTTGTTGTTTTTGTCAGGTTGACTGAGTGTGGTGTGGGATTGTGCTTTTGGAACAAGCTCAAGAAAACTCTGCAGAGCTTAGGAAAATTTTGCTGAGCTTGCCGGTGTTGTAGCTATGTCGTCAAGGTGGCACAATGCCAAAAGTTTAATGCGCAGGGGCCAAGTGTTAAGAGGTGTCAAGAGCTGTCTGGTGTCAAGTGTGGATCATGAGACGCCACAATTGGTGGATCAAGAGCGTGATGGTTCTGCGAACGATTTGGAGAGTTTGAGAAAGCAGAAGAAGACAATCGGGTTGGACACTCAGTGATTTATTTTGGCTATTCAATGGTGGCTATCTATTGTTGTTGCTATTGAAGAGACGCGATCTATTGTTGTTTTTCTCGGATGGTGGCCATATGATGGTCGCATGCACCGCGAATCTCACTGGATGACGGAAACTCTCAATAATGTCGCGGGAATCAGCTTAATCGAAGCCAAATTCGCAGCCTAGGACTTGGAGTTTCCCTTTCAACGATATCACGCAGCTGAAGTACCATATACGCAAGATTCCAGCGCAGCAACACGTCTCGGTGGTAGATTATCAGAATCAAAATAGCGGAGCGGACAGACTCTCTATAGTCATCACGTGTAGAATTCTTTGGGCGATACTAGGCGATAAAGACATTAGGAAATCAGAATACGTATCCTTGTGGCTGCTAACCTGTAATTACTACACTATAGACGACGACAAAATTTGTGGGTCGAATAGTCGTCCATCAGATTAGATTTACTTATCAAAGTAATATGATGACTTTGAATGGCTTAGCGTTTCTTCTGATGCATCCCAGATCGGCTTAGTGGTTCATCCACTCGACTTCAACAATCTCTTTGTTATTTCAATCATTATTGTTGTGCAGGTGAGCTCTCTTCTTTTGTCAATGTAGAGCTAATAATACTAAACCTACAGATCAGATTCATATCAAAACCTACCGCCTACAAGTGTCCCAAATTTAGCCACATCCTTGCCTATCGCGCTAGCTTTGCATACAACAGGAAAGAGTACTCGACATCGAGGAGATATATAACATACTCGGTAGAGATGGAGCTCAAAGGCTATGGCTTGATCCTGTTATAAAGACAGTGATCGTTGCTCGGAATTTTGCTAGTCGGATAGATGCTTGTATCCATCTTTGCTGCGAGTTGGAAGGACAAAGGCTGAGATCCCTGTGGATCTACCTAGTGTATTATACTACTAAAGAGGTTCCTCTAACAGGTAGTTAAGGATATATCAACTCTATGCTGCCCATTTGAGTCAACCTGCATCAGCGTGGATCAATACATGAACCGCAGTAATTTGACACGTCAATTGCCGAGTCTCCTCACCAATCAGGGCATTATCCTTTAGACAGCGATATCGATGCGCGCACGACGTATGCCGACTCAGAGGGTCTCCGAGCCATACTCGGAGCTTTGCACAGCTCGGGCGGTATTTCAATGAAGGGTTTTCGTGCGATTCGAAGCACCACAACTCAGAGTCGCATGTAGTTGGCTTACCTGACTTTTTTGGTTGGACTTGTGAGCGATCTTCACCTTGCGGAACGCTCTGCGTAACAACCTTGATAACGATCGCTTGGGTGTATAACGATCACCTGTCATCGGCAGGGTAACGTCTGCGTCAAACCGTAATCTGAATGGGCGTGTCACTGGATTACATGGTACAATTGAAGAGCCGACCCATGTTCGCCACCGCAGTTCACCCTGACCTGTTCATGAAAGCAGCGGGCCAAACCAGATGATCATTGACTCGTGTGACGGTCCGGTTCTGGGCATTGTTCATGCTCGGTGCGATAACAAGCATGAAGAGCCTCCACAGCCTTGTATATCTGCATCGGAAGTAATCCTCTCTCCATCCTCGATTTTTGGGGGTTCCAAAGGCTTAACGCTCGGACTGAGATAGCAATACATTCTGCTTTTCCTCTTCTCGTCCTGGTCCTGTTGTTCTAAGTGATAGCTCTCCTCACGCACGCCGTCAGGCAAACCGACCCCATGAAACAAACAGCCCATATACAAACATGTCCGACCCTTTAACGCACTTTAAGCTGTAACAAAATGGAAACACCCAGTTCCCGCCTAAATCACCGCGACGTGTTTAAGTTTCCAAAATGTCGGGCATTGCGCTGAATGCCAATCCTTCATCACACGGCAGAGCATTCATCAAACCATCGCGTTCTATCAGCTTGGGATCGACGCAACTTAATCATTAATGGAGCAGCGAAGCGCCAGCTGGAGCTATGACATCGATGGTAAATAAAGTAGTGAATTGCTATCTCGAAAGGGACAAGCCTCGTCTTCCTCTAGACTAATTGACTCTTTTCGCCTATCAGCCTCGGTAGACTTGGGCGGAAGACACCTGCCAAATGAATGTCGGTGGTCGGCTTTGGTTGTAGGCAAATTGCGCTGTGGTGATTCTGTTGACCTTGCCCACAAAGACACCTCACATCTGCTCTGAGCTAATGCTGAGCGACCAGTGATCAACACACGACACCAAACTCCCTCTTCTCCTTCTTGAAATCAATAATTACGCATCCCTCGAGATCGCGAGCTTCAAGAACTTGACCAAGACTGGTGGTTCTACGGGCGGGGTCTAGAACAATCTCCAGGTCAGAGTTTCTCCATAATGTCTTGATAATGTCTATCACATACTGGGCGGAGCAGCAACGCAAAGGCCGACGAGCCACATGAGGATAGTAGCAGTCTTCATGGTGAATACCGAGTCGAATCAGGAAAGCTTTGTTTTCAAGAGATAACTCGATCGATAAAGGGGAAATAGATGAGTTCGATAGCTCTGATGAAGCAACTGACTGTACTATGAACTTGACTGTAGTCTTGATTATTGAATACACGAGAATCGTCGAGGTTTATATACACCTTGGTTAGAGCGCCTGCTAATTAAACTGCTTCTCGTGAATTTGGAACACTGATATGACATCTAAAAGTATCTCATGGGACCCAACTCGGCACTGGATATCTTACTTCACAGCCCAGCGATAGGATAGCATCTTCACACAGTGCTGCGCATCATTAGCCTTATAGAGATAAAGGTAAGGGTGTCCTCTGGCAATATCGACATGGATTTCACCCCCGACCTCGAGCTGAAGTGTATACAGCCGTCGACAACGTGTCCTACCGCCTTCTCAGCACCACCAGCACCAGCACCAATACCAGTACTAGTCCTTCGTTATTCACCCCCTCGCCTCGCCTCATACACGCTAGGATACGTATACGCCACCAACGACCGCAGACCGACGTCCTATAGCTGAATAGCTAACGACAGCTAGCTATAGTTAGTACGACCTTAATTAGCCTGTCTGGCTAGCCTCCTTAAAACTATCTATACATAAGCAAAAATCTTTCATCTTATTATACTGTGGTTGTTAGCACTAGAGATAGGATTCTTGATATGTCTGGGCAAGATTATCACGACGGGAAAGATACATCGGATGGAAAGGTTTAGAGAGTTACAGAAGGAACCAACGTTAATTAGACTAGAAGAGGACATTGCTATGCTTGTAGCCTGCTTTTCTCTGCTATGAAGCCAAACCAGCCGCCTGCAGTGTGTATTAGTCAGCTAGAGCCCCCACTTGACTTGAGCCAGCGATGGCCTAAAAGAGCATATGAAATTTGTCTCCTCCCCGTCCAGTTAGCACTAGGCCTGACTTGGGCAGTGCTGTTGAGTCCAAATTACCGGATTTGAGGCTGTTTACGAGGGCCGCCTCGTTTAAGCCCATGTGAAGGCCTAATCAGTACAATATATATATTACTTCACGCTAGTACGAGGCCTTTCATTGGCTCCTTGCTCATATGCATCGGTTTTGGTCCGGTGAGACGACAACCTTATATCAAACTAGACACCGATAGATTTTAGAACGTAACGAATTCGACGAACACTCAGTATATGAAACATCATTGTGGCAGCAATCATTATAATCGCAACGTGGCCGTCTCGAGATTTGAGTGTTGGATTCGACGTGCAAGCAACGACTGTTGCGTCTTAACGGAGAGCGATATCGATCAAGACTATGGTGCATTCTGCCGATGTACGCTACGCGCGGCTTGAGGACAAAGACTCGGTCAATGAAGACTCGCTGCCCTTTCAGAATCTCAATCCCCCGAGGAGAGCGCAGTTGCAACAATTGTCACCATACTTCATCATATACTTGTCGCTTTCAAGCATCATCATTATTATCCTGCTAGCCATGCTGCTTGCCCGAGTCAGCAGGGAGTCGAGAGAGTGTTCGAATTCGAGGCCTTTCAAGACTCCGCTGGGAAGACATTTGGAACTAATGTCTGTTTCTCATCATTATGATGAGCTCTGGAAAGATGTTGAAGGGAATTCCAGCGAGATTAATATACCCGATTCAAGCGGCAACAATGCTATGGGAGCAATAGCCATGTAAGTTCTATTGCAAGCTCGCGCTACGCGAGAATCGCACTGTTCTAATGGACGACAGGTTTCATCAACTTCATTGTCTCGGAGCATTTCGTCGTATCGTTCAAATGGCTCGCGTGGAAAACATCACTGGTTATGACATCGAATACGATCGACACTGGCCACACTGTTTCGATTACATGAGGATGGTGAGTTTGTTATCACAAAACTTCACCTGAGATTTATTCTTACATCATTATTCTGTTACAAGACTATTCTGTGTTGGGCAGACGATACAGTTGAAAGATATTCTTACGATTTGAACGGAGAGCGAACTGATTTCATCGATGGAGCATTTGATCTCAGGCAGTGTGGCAACAACCGAAAGTTGATTGACAAGGTACAGGCTGGTGGAAAAATAGTACATACGAAACCGTTTCCCTGAGAAGTCGAACATTTTGGCACAACATCAATTCTAGCAATCGTTTTGAATCTGGGGCCTTCCATATCGCGCGATTTGACTGGACGGCCGGGTTATAGTCTGAGTGAAGGAGCTTGAAACTTGAGCTGTAGGACAAGGCACAACTCACGCGACGCTACCAGGGCCGAGATCGGTCAAGCAAAGCGTGTATGGAACGACAAGTCACTGTGACTGTTCTACAATTATTGTAATGGCCCGTCGGGACTTCAAGTTGTCATCATATTATTTGATGCGACCCGTTCCGCCAATCGGCTATCCAATTGTCCGCCGGCCACCAGGTTGCACTTTCGCAAGCCTAACCCTTTGTAGATAAAGAGACAGACATTTATCCCCATACGTCCTCACGCACTTTTCTCGACTGATACAAGGTCGATATATTCCGATCACAACTCAATAAGAAAGATCAGGATGACAGCCACACCACAACTGCGTGTCCTTTTCTTCGACGTCTTTGGGACATGTGTAGCCCAGAGGACGCCAGTAGCGGACGAGCTATGGAGAGCAGCTCGAGAGGCGCTGGAGTCGGATGAGTCGTCGATTAGTAGTGAAGTCCGAACCAAGGCGACGAAGATGGTATGCCCCAGCTGGTTGAGCACTGCCGTAAAATATAAATTAATTTCTTTCGCAGTCATACGACCAGTGGTTCGAGTTCGGAGGGGTCGGTAGCTAACGAAATGACATTATCGCCAATTTAAGTGCTAACAGGAGCAGGAATGGAATAATGAGGGCGACAAATTCGTTCGCGGTAGTATCGCAAAACACGGCACCGTAGACTGGAGAGCAGTCGACAAGCATCGTATTGAATTACTGCCTAAACTCCTCGCACACCGCGGCCTGGTCATTCCACGCGAAGATGCCAGCACCTCAGAGCTCCAAGTCGGTGAGGGTTCGCTCTGGAACGAGTCGCAACTCAAACATCTCGGCCTCGTCTGGCACCGTCTAAGCCCATGGCCCGACACCTCCCGTGGTTTGGATTTGCTTAATAGGCAATTCTCTACCGTAACCCTTAGCAACTCTTACAATGACTTGCTAGAACACCTGGTAGCGCATAGCAGCATCCCATTTACACGTATTTGCTCCGCCGACATGTTCCAATCCTTCAAGCCGAACCCCAAGGTATATCTCGGAGCGGCAGAGAAGATGGGCGTAAAGCCCGAGGAGTGTGGGCTTGTGGCCGCGCATCTAAGTGATTTGAAAGGTGCGAAAGCGTGCGGATTCTATACAATATATGTTGAGAGACCGTTGGAGGAAAAAAACCCAGAGTTGCGAGAGGAAAATATTCCAGATATATGGATTAAAGAGGATGAGGATGGCTTTGTTACTCTCACTGAGCGTTTAGGAATACAAGTTGATTAAATGATTGTCGACAAATATTCCAATAGCTTCTAAATCATTCTTCTAGACCTTGCGGCCTTTCATTCCGAAGACCACAAATTTGATGTTGTGGTTTCTCCGGTGAATAGACTGGCCGGCTCAGGCTTCGTCAGGGATGTCAAATGCTGGCATCTATATCTATTGGCGTAACCATTGCGCTGAAAGTGCGACGGAAGACCAATTGTGATTACGACCACAGACGGCCCAAGCCTGCCTCAAACGGAGCAACGAGACTCCACCCTCTGTGCGGCAATCTCATCTCATTCGCGCCGCTGGGGCTCTCTGATTCTGACGCAATCTCATCCTCTTCAACCTGTCTTTCCATCATCACTGCTTCTGGGGCTATCGCTGGCTCTCGCACTTCCATCCGTGCCACCTTCGTCTTTGGCTCTGGCTCGCCTGTTTCTGGCGGACTCTTGCGCTTCCGACCGCGCTTCCCTTTGCCTTCAGCTTCTTTGGCAGCTTCTTGCTTAGCACGCTTCTATCTTGCCTCCTGAAGGTCCTTAAAACTCATGACCTTCTCCTTTCCCAGTATAGTGACTTTGTTGACCGTCGAACCTTCGATTCGTCATTCGATTTGATAAAGAATCCGACTTGTTTGTGCTGGCTTTGTTACAGCACTTTCAGCCGGAATTGGTGAATTTCTGTAGATACCTGTCTAGGCTCTGTTTGCTAGTGTTATCAAGCGCGTGAGCAAACTTCCTGATGATAAAGTCTTGGAGCGACATAAGTGCCTCTACCGACACTGGCGTCGCAGGGGTTTTCGGTACTTCATCTTGCGGACAAGACGGCACCTTCACCTTGTCGGCTTTTGGAATGGTTAATTTAGGAGGAGGGGGAGGCTTAGAGGTGTCCTTAACTACTCTCTCTGGCCCCAGTCCACGTTTGGCAAATCCTGCGAGGACAGAAGACAGCGCTCCTAGCAACAGCAGCGATAAACTGAAGACCGAGAGATACATTATGATCAGCAAGAGGCTGAGCTAAATAACTTGAACGATTCAGCGATCGGGCAGGCAGTTTGGATCGGTCTCGGGACTTCCAGCACAATGAGTTTTGCCAAATCTACCTCCTCATCCTTAAGTATGCCGTCTAGTATCGAGACCGCCGCCGCTTGAATGACGGAATCGCCATTTTCATCGAGTAACACTCACAAAATTTCCGGTCTCCAGATTCTTGAAGCTGTTCCTGGCGAGAGAAATCTGCAGCGCCAAGTTGAGTGGTGGCCGTATGAGATGGCGGGGTTAACATTCCGCTTGAGCGACTCATGCGGCGAAATTGTCACTGAGCTGACGACGATGGCGCAATGACGCGTATTAGTTCCTGCAAAGAACCTTGACCGAGATGGTTAAGCATTAGTTCAAATTGGTCCGGACGGCATGTAGGAGGTGCAATGTGCTGGGTAAGCAAGGCAAGCTAAGTTGAAGCATCGACAACCCGACGCTGCCAGAGTGGATCCGGCTCATATTCACGTTTTGGCATACTAGTTTTAATGCATTACCGGGAGATATTGGACCCCATAGAGCTGGGAGGCGGCGTAAGTAACGCCTAACTGGCATACATTTGAAAAAGGGAATCCCATTCAGCTACGTATTCAGTGGGACTTATTACACGCTATAGCGAGGCATTTTCACTATTAGTGACCGTCGTCCACCACCTTACCATGATATTAAGGTCGTGAGCTCTCCGTAGAGTGACTCGTCATTCACATAGGGAGCATTTGTTCATAGGCACTTGGTGATTGTGAACCTTTGTATTCGTCGACGCTATGTGCGGACCGTCATCCTTTTCCCATTGATTAAAAGAAGTAAAGAAGAAGAAGAAACACTCGTTCAGAGGCCGCAGATTGGCTATACAAGAGTAGAACATCGCAGTCTACCCTTTAGGCAGGTGTACGCTTTCCAACAGTATGCAGAAAAGCCATACAACCAAGCGGCATCAAGTGTTCAACAAGAATGTAAAGAGGTACTGCAGTGCCCAGTTTGCCACTGTAATATGGGACCTGCACGAAACAGAAACAATTGCAAGAAGCTGTCCCCAGAATTTTGTCGTCGCAGGAAGTGCATAGTTGGAAGAATCGCCGGTGTGCGCTCTTTTCGCGTCTATATGTAGAGACCAGGTGCCTGAAGCGCGAGGTGCTGACCACAGAGGCGCACAGATGACTAGTCCTCGGCATTAGCAATAGCCTTTTTATATTTATAGCAAAGGAGTATACACACCGCGAAGACAGAGGAGTTTCCAGGGAGAATAAAGGGCACTTGAGTGTTGCCCAGAGCCAGGTATTCGTTCCAGTAGTGGTTATGGATGAACCTGATCATAGTGTCGATGGCGTCCTGCGGAGAAATGAGGCCGTCGTAGAGCAGGCCGTTAACGTAACGCACAATGCTGACGAACCATTGCACAGGATTGGCAACTACGAACTCGAGATAGTAGACAGTCTCGAGGCGAGGGTAGTTGCCGTTTAGAGCTCCAGCTTGCTGGGCAGGGAGCATGAGAGCGTTTCCATGAGGGAACTGAGCGGCAGCAGCTTGCTGAGCCGGGAGCTGAGCCGGGACAGTGGCAGGAGGGTATGCGGAATGATGAGCGTGCGCCAGGGGCTGGTACTGGATGGAATTTTCAGCCCGAGGCAGCGTAAGTTGCTGCGACGGATGGACTGGAGGTGCGTAGGAGTAGCTCTCGCTACCATCATCATCCTCGGTCCAATCTTCGCCTTCTTCGGTCTCATTCTCGTCTTCTTCAGTTTCATCATCATCGTTCTGTTGGTGCACAACCTGCGATCCGAGGGCATAGTGGGGGAGAGGAGGCATATGGAAGTGCCAGCCCTGCAAGGCATAGAAGCGCCTGATGACTGATTCCAGCCGGACACTTGGCATCCTGGCAGACTGCAAATCGGCAACAGGATACACAATGGTGCCTCCTGGCTGGCGAATGGCACTCCCATCGATGCTGATGTTCCATACGGTGTTCTGAAGAGAATTAGCTTATTGTAAAGGTACTTCGATGATCAACTACTCACGTGGAACACTTTGCGCCAGTTGAACTGTCCCTCAGAATCGACCAGCTTCATGAGCGTTGTGTGGACCGTCTGATTGCCTCTGCCACGCCTCTCACGGAAGCACCTGGCATTTGGATGAAATCCAGCAGCGAGCCTACGCCAGCGCCAGTCCTTATTGCCTAGGGAGCGTCGCAACTTCTCCGTATCATCCTTAAGATCCTGGTCATTGTATGGTGGGACCACTTCGTACTGCTTGAGAGGCATGATTCGGTCTATGCAGTCGCGGATGTCTGGACCAAACTGGACGAACACTGCCAGACGCCAGCCCTCGACGACAGAAGCGATTGAGTGAGGCAGGAATTCGCCGAAATCCTTGAGGCAGCGTCCCGTACGAATGCTCTTCATGAAGTTGCCGAGAGGGTCACGGAGGAAGTACTTCTCATCACTTTGGGAGAGGTCTGGGACGCGGATGAAGTTCATGATGTAGGGAAGCTTGAGCTGGGAGACATCTTTGATCGCCGGTGCGGCGGTAGTCACGTCGTGTGGCTCCCGTCCACTCAATGGAGGATCGGCTATACACAAACTGATCAGTATACAAGTGTTTATGTGTCTCTCCGTTCCAAGACAGGACTATGCAAACACTTACTCCAGGCAAGCTCCGGCTTGGTGCGTGAGAAGTAGGCACCTGTGTCTTTGTAGATCGACACATCTACATCTCCAGCTGGAATATCATCGACTATGTTCTTGACAGGCTTCCAGACGAGCTGTTTGGAGTAACATAGCATAGGACACAAGCATTAGAATCTTGGTGACACTTACATTGAGTCCGTCAATGCATTTGGTCACATTATTGCGATGCGGTGAGTAGCATATCGCCACAAAGCCCACGGGGACTTCGTGGATGTTTGCCATGACTGCGGCAGAGGTGTGTGCGTGTGTACTGTGTAGAGAAAGAGGACTGAAAGGTTTGCAAATGAAAATGAAGATAAAGAACGACTGATTATTCAGCACGTCCAATGTGTTAAACTAGACTGCAACACCGACACCTTGGGAGCACTTTGTGACAGTCCTACGGCTTGCTTCACCCCTGCAGGAGCATTACCATAGGCAACGCTCAGCAGCCCTCAATGTCTGTGATAGTAGCCCGTAGTAAAGTTGATCGAATGAGCCCCCTATCATCCGTTGAAATTCGATTTCTTAGCAGACCTTACCTGGAGTAGAGATTCCAAAATGAAGCCACCCTAGATCTATACTTAGCTCTCTCTTAGAACCGTGTAGAACATCAGCCCTGAATCTGCCAGAGAGCGATCCTGCCGTCTCCGATGTCGTGACTTGAGTTCCGGTTGACCAGACACCCAAGCGACAATCAGTGACATATAGGTGTATAGAGCAGACCCTAACCGCCTACACGGTCGATCTCCTTGATCCGGAGACCAGAATGTGCCACAGCCAGGAGCATCAGACCTCGCCAGGGAAGCTTGTTCACATGCCCGCCAATGAGGACCGACAAGGTGACTCAGGATGGGCTTTGGGCCCGCTTTTTGCCAGCCACGTCCGCTGTCTCCAACACCATGGCGACGATCTCCAACGGCTAAGTCCGTTAAGCCTTCTTGCCCTTGCCGCCAACCTCCTCCTACTGTGGCACGTGCGGAGAGCCAGGGAGTGTGCAAACTGCCGGCGCTAGGGGCAAGGACCACCTTCTCAGAGTATATATACTCACCTTTCTTCGACCTTCCTCCTCTTTTCTTCTTCAGTTCTCTTTGCCTTTTGGCTTAGATCAAACGAAGATTTTGTTCTTCACAGTTTAATCTCTGTGACAAGACTACGGTCTTTTCCTTGATTATTCTACTATTTGGAACCGGGTCGGTTTCCTCTGTGCTTGCACATGTTTCCTGCCACAGTGTCGCCGGTATTGCACTCTCTCCGGCTGACGCGAACCTTTTTACGCTTCTTTCATTGATTCTCCCACCTCGTGTGGGAGGTTGACGAAGAAAGCCTTTGATCAATTTGCTCTGATGTCTCTCGTGCTGCTTGATGAATGTGTACTATGCTGTGCCTAGATGATCTTTCGTGACGCCGGTACTGTTGTTGCGACACGTCGACTTTGGTGAAGTAATGATACTGTAGGAAGGTGGAAAACTCAGTGGTGATCTTAGGAAAGAGGTGAGGCGTTGGAAATACGCATACGTAGTAGTGGTAGTAGCAGCAGTAGCAGCGAACTCTAGTCTCAATCTGCATATTGTGATCCAGAAAATGAAGCCGTCGTAGCTTTCCAGCGGCCCAGCCGCATATGCTGAGTGAATTGTGATGTTGCTGTCGTCGCCATTGTGAGCCGGTGGTTGGTGGGCAGTCGTCCACAAAGTACACGCTCATTTGTCCACCTCCCACAACAGCGCCTTCGAATTCTCTTTGAAGACTATAGGGGATGCTTTCGCATGCTGATGTCTCCTCTTTTAAGCCATAACATCTCGTGTAGATGTGGTGGAACAGTGGAATTGGCTGGCAGAGCAGAAGCCGCTGAGCCTCCGTCCAGTGTCGCCATTTACGCTTCCACCTCACACAACAGCGCGTTTGAATTAGTCTTTAATATTTCAGGCGATGATTTCGCATCCCTCGAGGGCCCTTTTGACGGCATCACAACATGTACCCGTGGTGGTTGAATGGTGGGCTTGCTCGAGGGGAGCGAGCGCTCAACTGACTCGACGGCCCAGATCTTAGCCATCGCCCTCCACAACGGCGCCTTCGAGCCATCCTTTAAAATTCCATACGAGGATTTCGCACCCTCCGATGTCCATTTCTACAACATTATAGTCCCCATAAAGGTCAGGGAGTGGTAGAGCTGCGAGTGGTATGTCCGAGCGAGCTTATTGCTAGACACAACCATCGACCCCAGGTACCACAAATTGTAGCTATAGAAGTGCAGGAAACCCGAGATACACTCCTAGCTAGAAATGTATCAATAGACAGTGATTCCTGTGAGAAATATTAGCATGCCATGCTGAAGAGTTCCCTAAACTTGTCCTCTGTGACGCCATTCACCACCCCCCTCCCCAAAACAAAGCGGATGGCTCCGACCTTCCGCCTTTTTGTGACATCCGCCACACAACTGAACACCACCACCACAATTATAAACCTACGTTAGGGTTCTTTTCCTTCCTTTGTTAACCTCACTCACCTACTTGACCCTTTCAACCATACACAACCAAAAGACGGCCTCGTCCAGAGATCCAAGACCACGAAGTCCTGCAGGGCTTCTCCACCAGCCCAACAGTGCCGTACAGGGCGAGGAACAAGAAAACCACAAGAGAAGTCCAAGGGCTTTACAAATGGCTTCTTCATCCGCCTCCAATCCGAGCAATGCACCGCCAAGGCCAGAGAGCGACGTTGACAATCACACCTCGAGCACTCATGCCTTCGGTGCCTTGGACACGGGCGCATTAGGAGTCGAGTGGTGGGAGTGGAAAATCAAGGACTACAACTCTCTGGAGACGACGCATCCAGATCCTAATTACCACACATACCATATGAATCTCCTCCGCGAGTCTTTAGGCCTTCCTCTTAAGCCGGACCACTTTTATGACCCCTTCGGCGACCCCGAAGAGCTCGAACGCATTTACGAATACGCCGATAACCCGGGCGCATCACCGCCAGGGGACATCCAGACCGAGCCAAGAACGGGCAACGGAATAGGCCCTAGGATGTCTAGGATGCCGCCAAGTGGAAAGATCATGTGGGCATACGAGAAGTATGCTGATCCTGCCAACGGGGACCTCGATGAGCTACGACAACCGAAGCTTGTGTACGTCGACGAAGAGGGAGAGGAGTGGGAAGAAGAAAGTGAGGATGAGGAGGAAGAAGAAGATGATGGCTTTCTTGGAGAAGAGTTGGACGGCATAGGCTTAGAGGTGACAGACGATGAAGCGTACGAGACGCTCGACGAAGAGTGTGAGGAGGACAGTACAAGTGATGAATACGAGAGTGAGAGCAGTGAGGACAAGAAGCCACAAAAGAAAAAGCGTCGGACAACTCATTCCCCAGCCAACTTCTCACAAACTCGACGAGCAGTGGTCGGCTCCACGCGAGCAGTGGCCGGCTCCACGCGAGCAGCTCTTGCGAGAGCTCCTCTGTCCTCCTCCGCAGTTCCATCAAATCCTCAAGCTCAGAGCGGGAATGCGCATCTTCTGACGACTGATATCCTAACGCCGCAAGAGTATCAAAACCGCATCAACCAGGGGGACACTCCTGAGGCGACGGAGGTCCTGGCTGGCCTAGGGGAGTTCTGGTTGCCGGTCGAGAGTCCAGATGAAGAGCCTGGTCCGGTCGACCTGGTTGCTGATTTTGGCCTCCGAGCAGACGAGCTAAGAGCCATCACGAATCGCCCGTACCCCTTCCCACACAAGCGGAGCGTTATCCAGGATCGCACGCTGTACATCAGCGGTTTGGACCAGGTCACAGAGGACAATCTCCCACCATTCATGGCTGATATCGTGGTGGACAAGGTGCAGGCGCCATACCTAAGAGACTCACACGGCAACTACCTGAAGAGCGTGCGGACCGGCCAATGCTTTCGGAACTTTGGCAACCTGGTGCCCAACGGGATCTCCAGTGTCGATGCTGGCGCCTTTTTCGCTCTCTTTGAGCACCTGGGGGCTACCTTCACCAGCGATATTATGTCCCGCGTGAATCTGACTGTATATCTTGGGGGGTCGCCCGTCAATAAATGGCGCAACAAGGCCGAGCGGTGGAGGTGCAGCTATGGAGGACTCGGTCCCAATCTGAAGTCCAAAGGCAAGAAGCCGAGCGAGAAGGCCAACGGAACGATGGACCGGCTCAAGGACAACGCAGCCCGTACCCTTCACCGCGTCGCGTGGGATGTCCATCCGGATGGTCGCCACATGCGCCAGCCACGTCCAGCCAAGATGCAAAACATGGCGGCCTCGAACTACCAGGGCCTGTGGTATGATGTGCCACCTGCTCGCGAGGTGGACGGTGTCTTGCTCACCGTCACCAAAAATACCACAAAGTACCTGCCAAAGCTGAGCAGCTACCTGCAAGCCCATCCCAATGCCCGTGTTCTCGGTGGTGCTAGAGCTGCTGCTGCTGCTGCTGCTGCTGCTGCGGTGTCGGAGCCTGATGACGCTGAGATGGCCGAAGACGAAGACGAAACGGAGGAGGACCTTGGTGAAGAGGGTACTGATGAAGAGGGCGAGGTAATTGATGAGGCTGAGGAGGGCCCTGGCGAACAGAGCGTCTACGGCCTATGAAGGGTGGTGGTGGTGGAGAAGTTGGTAAGTGCCGATCATCGGGCGTTACGCAGCCTCAACACTGACTTTAGACGGGCAGAGCGAGCTAGTAAGAGGGCTGGCTAGAAGGGTAGACTGTATCCTCGGACGTCTTACGACCTTTGTGGATGCGCTTTCTTTGTTGTTGCAGTTGGATCTTTGTGCTCTGGGTGCTGCAGGGCGTGGGTGAATCACCCTCCCAGGACAGGAAGCACTCCTTCCATTGTCGGCTGGCTTCTCGAGGCGTCTTCTCACTGTTCTTGTAGCTTTCGCATTGGGATAGATATTTGCAGTATCTGATGTAGTTGCGCATCTCGAAAGAGGTCTTCTCAATCCTCCGGAGAGTGTGGCGCTGTGGAGAAAGTGACGGGAATCTTGGCAACGGTGCAGCAAACGGCTCCACAGAAACCTTAATCCGACCTCACCTTACCCCTTTCCCCTTCTCTTTGTCATACACCATCGATAGCGTCGCCCACTTCGCTGTTTGCAGTACAAGCATCCTTAGTCGCTAGTCTCCCACTTATCTTGCACATTCTACAACTACCTACAGCGATATTCTCTTCTACGGGCCAATGCGATCGAGAGCCCAATGACCGCCTTCCAACGGCATGGTGTCCCATCGGGGCCCTAACATCCTTCCACATCGCAAGTACACTATCTTTGTTTGTAGTAATTCATGGCCAACCCAATCGACCCTACTCTCCGTATCAGCACGGGGATTGCCGATATGCTTAACGGGAAGCGCGACCCCGGACGCTAATACAGAGATTGGAGAATATACTCAGCTGGATCTTGGCACAAATTGTTCAACAGAGCTGCCCTGGACACTTTTGGCCAGATCCTTGTGAAGTATAAAGTTTGCGACAGCCTTGTGCATACGGCAGCTATCGCATTGACTGACGATGACCTGGCTCCCTCCTTCGAATCACAGCATTCAACATCAGCTCGACCGCCTGGGATTCACATCACGTGTGGAGAAATTTATACTATCGACACTGTGCATGACGAACATTGCTACAAAGGACTATTAACAGTGACCGTTCAACTTCAGAGGTCCAGGGCGCGCAAGTCACGTCTCGGTTGTTCATGATAGCCAATGACAAGTCGCCAAAGACATTCTACGGAAGAGCTACTTGAGCAGGAGCACACTACCAGCTCAGTGACGGATGGGACCGCGGCTGGGGGGGCGGTGGGTAGGAATCACATGAGCGCCGCCGTTTGAAATACCGGTAGCAAGTGGAGGAGGATGTGAAGAGGAAAGAAGATAACAAGATTGATGGAAGCTTGAACGGCACATTGGACGGATCTAGATGAACTTACGCCAACATGCGCTTTGGTCTCTCGGAATTGTCTAGATGGCATAATCTCTTTCAGGGTCGACAGTTCAACTTGCCATGTCGTCTCCCCAAACACGACTGCACTATGTGGAGTTATTGCATTTGCACTGATACAGTCGTTCAATCTATAGTCGTGGCCTTACGATATAAAAATCTCCTCTCACTACCAATCACTCTGTAGCGCCAGAGAGTCGTCCATCCGCTACCCACGAACTCCTTGATCGCGCTTGAGAATTAGCGCTGCCAGCGAACGATCACAATTCCTTGCTTTATCATAAAATCTCATTGAGGACGACGGGGATTCTCACAGCATTCCCTCTACGTCGATCGCCGACTTTGACGAGGTATGGGGCAGAAAGAGCAGCTTTTGTATTCATTTTTGTATCTAGTTTCGGAGGTCTCGTGTGATGAACGCGGTCTCGCCAAGTGACCAGCAACAGAAAATTCGGGGGCTGGAAGATTTCAGTTATTCTTTTGGTATCAATGCTGCACTGAATGATACTTTTTCTATTGAAGGGTCCGTGTCCTTCAATGATAATGTTAACCTCAATAGGGGATTCAACTGAAACGCCAAGACAAGATACTCCTGACCGCCGAAACGAACAACAATAACAATGTCATTGTTCGAAACAAAGCCATTGTACATAATATTTAGGGCTACATGTTTTTGATTAATCGGAAATGTATAGTGAATAGTGAATACATGTTGGTATTGGTCAAGTTACACCTTTCACCTCACCCTATATTTTCCACTACAAGTCCGTGTACAGACCAGAAATCTCTCATTCTCCACTCAGAATCTCCATCTGTTCAAGCCACTGTCGTCCAGGACTTGTAACATAGCACAAGCTTATCGTCTATTACGAATCCCACAACATGGCTACCTCTCAAACTCAGCAACCGGCATCAACCCCTAAGGTTTACGTCGAGCAGCACGGTGGCACGCGCGGCATAGCCGGCAACGTTACATCTTTCCTTGCCGTTGACGAGTTCGTGACGATCAACAATTTACCTCCCCAGGCTGCGGTGTACGAAATGCGTTCTCTGGAGCAGCGCGCTCGCTCGCTTGGGTCTGCAGTGTGGAAAGGCACGACAAATCCTGTCACGAAGGAGCCGTTCAAAGCTGGACTTTGCCCTGGTTCGATATCCTCCGAGATTGAAGGATACATGATCCATCTCTACCAGCTCAGAGGATTCGATCTTGCCGAAATCATCGGTCGCATACCCGTTGAGGCGTGGAGCAAAGGCCGCAAGGCACGACCGCCTATAAGTGTCATGAAAGGCAATCTGTCCATGCGCGCTCAGCGATATCGTACGAGAGTCGGCGTCTTGGATCACTTCCCCGGAGATCTCAGAAAATATACGACAGAGAAGAAGGGATTCAAGGAAGACATGGCGAAGATCAGCCGTCTAAACGACTTACAGTTACTCTATGGAGTACATTGGGACATTCATAGCAATGGGTCGATGTCTCAGCCCTACTTTGGCTCGCGACGTGGCGAGGGCATACCGCTCGGATTTAACCCTCCCAGGTATGCATTGCCAGAGCCAAAGGAGGTGAGCGATCGTGTGCGGAAGCTCCTCGAATCTTCGGGCCGTCGCGTGCCTACTCTGGCAGATCTCCCTGTCATTCATGCACAGATATCTTGGACTGGCCCACCGTACAACCCAAGGCCTCAGGCACAGCCTAATCTACCCGCACCAACATCGCATCCGGCAAGACAATCCCATCCGCCCATGCCTCACAACGTAAACGACAATCGTGGCTTCACAAGCTCTGACAACAAATCAATGTCAAAGGATGAATTCTTCGCCCTCTTCGACAATGTCCCGAACAAGAAGCGAGCGCGGGATGAGCCCGTTGAGGAGGACGACTCGGACGAGGCAAACCCGTCCCACAAGCGCACCAAAGTCAGCGTTCCTACTTCAACGCCTGGCGAAGCAACTGCGAAACCTCAGGAGACTTCTGGAGGCCTTCCTAATGACACAATTAGCTCAGACTCAGTGGCGATTCCAAATCAGGACACTCTCCTTCTTGATCCGGCACTGGACGACATCTTCGAGAAGTGGGAAAAGGAGGCTAAGCTTGCGGAGGAGCTCGACAAGGCTAATGGATTCAAGGCGGTCTGGATGTTTTTGCTGTGATATTACAGATTGGTTCATTCCTTGTGCTGAACATCTTTCTGTGCGATGACCCCCCGCCGCGAGGCTCCTCTTTGAAAGTTCTCAATCGGTTTGGTGCGAGGTTTCAGTTCGTTTGACATGGCCAGCATACGGCGTAACGGAAAAAATATTCAATCGACGCTGCTTTCGCAGCGTTTCATTAATGATTGCTCAAAATGTACGTACTTGATTCTTGAATTCGAATTCATTCTATGGCGTTAGACTTCTCTTCGCGTTTCAGTATGTAGCAGTTTGAAGCCTTTAATATTTTGCTTGAGCAAGGTTCGACATGCTAATATGCCTTCCAACACCGTGAATCTATTTGATGTATGTCATCCCAGTCAAGAATCTGGACCTACCTCTGGAAACAAGCTCTCTGGTGTGCGTCTCGTTTGTCGCAGAGAACAGGTCTAAATGCCGTTTCCTCCACGGAAACATACACTGGCCTCGGCAAGACAAGCTACTCCAGGTCGAGTTATTGGAGCTGATGTTGAGAGAAGCTTTTGCGTAACAATAGCTACACAACGGAGGTGGTCACATGCATTTTAGCTACATAAGATGTATCTGACGTTGTTTTGAAAAGATGGCTAGATGTGAATTTGACGCTCTGCTGCTGCTGAACACCTGCAAGGGCTGTAGCATACTCAAATCCAGCGCCTTTTTGATCCTGTCACTAGTACGAGCTCAGCAGCATACAGTAAACAGACGTAATTCGTAATTATACGCACGTTGGCGCAAGCAAAGCGATCAGATTGCACCTCCGAATAGATGGCATAGCTCAGGCCTAAATGTAGCGCTGATATGGTCGAAAATGATGGCGGGGCAACAAGTGATTGATCTCTATCTGCAACAACACAAAATGTTGCTAGTGCCGGTGAAGTTTGACTGACTATGATTTCCTCTCTTGAATAGCGTTGTAAGTATTGTACATTACAATACAACGCCTGGCTCAACTTGCTTATGTGTAGAGCATGAGTAGCGAGGACGTCTCCGCTGGAGCTACTCCCGGATGGCCTGTGCCGCAAGTTTTCCCAAAATGATTATAGCTCCTTGTCGACAATACTGACATCAGTACGTCAACTCTGCATAATCTTAGTATCTCATCAAGTGCATCCACTTCAAAATACAAGCAACAGAGTCTCAAATTCAACATCCAACCGTATAAAATAACAACCCCCAACAACCCCAACAACCCCATCAATACCAAACCACAGGATGCGAAGACTAGTTGGGTGCTGTGGCCTCAAAAGGGCTTAAGCAGAGAATATCAGGCAGATCTCGAGGCTAAAATCCAAGCTGTTCTTGACGTCGGGATCAAGTTAGAAAAATGCGTCATCTTCCCTGAGGAAGAGGGGATCAGATATTGGGCGGCATCTGCCACGCGAGAGCAAGCCGAGAAAGTCAAATCACTACCAAATGTTTGTCATCGCCGGTATTTGCATTAAGCAGTCTAAGTTCTGACGTGTGTTATCAGATGCTTACCCTCGAAGAGGAGTGCGAGGTCGGTTCCTTCGATTAACGACAAGCAGTGCCCACCCCATCAGTCACTCTCTTCAACGTATTGCTGGCTGCTTGTTCGATGCTACTGGGGTTTTCAACCTGAGGACTCACCTGGGCCCTCATACACTTTTCAGACGGGTACAGCAGCCTACTCTACATGTGCTAGATGAGTTTCTGGTCATATGTCGCGGACACGTTCCTCGTACAAGCGACATAGCGAGTTAAACATCATGATTTGGCTGTGGAGAAGATTGGATACAAAATGCCGGTGGCCTGGATTCAAGGAGTGTATATACAAAGAAGGAACTGTCAGACTGCATATAGTTGTGACAACACGTCGATAGTGGCTCTTATCGAAGACTCAGTCCATAGCATTCTGGTACTCAACTCAGAGTCTTTTACCAGATCAAGCCAACAGTCAAGGATGAGGCTACCTTTGGCGCGTCTGGGGAAAATGACGATCATTTCAGCGACGCGCGACGCAAGCGCACGACAGGCCTGTTTGAAGTGATGCAATTGCCTTTCAGCCCCAGCAACGCGGGCCCTCGAGGACAACTTCTTCAGTCCTCCACGAGCATTTCCTTAGGGAAAGACCAGTCCCCTGCTTTAGCGGTAGTGGACGAGCCAGAGCTTTTGACATTACTGCCCGCAAAGAGAGTGAGATCGCCAGGTGCCCAACTAGATTGAGGGAGGCAGGATAGCAGCGGTAATGTCTCTACTGCATTCAGCGCTGTGTCGCCCAGACATGCCAAGATGGTGAGTGAGTAAGGGAAATCAAATGCTCCGAGAGTTTGCGCCTAACGTGCGAGGAACCCGAAGTGAGGTGTGCTGGGTGATTAGACATCGGATATCATCAATGTCGCTCTCCTCGGCCCGTTGGTTTGGCCCAGCCATAGCAGGAACGCCCAGTTATAGCTCAGGGTAAATAACCGTAATCTCAGGTTCAAAAGACGAAATAGACTTTAGTGAGGTCTGCTTCAAACACAGTGTCTCTCGTGAAAGTTGGGGTTTCAATCAGGATATAAGTGCAAAACATACATCTCATGTCCCCTCACGTTTCTTCTGCACAACCCCCAAAAAATTGAAACTTGTAGGGCTTATAATATATCTAAAAAAAATAGAGAACTAGTAGAAAAAAAATTATAAAATAAAAAAACAAAGAATAGGTCCGATCCCCCTGGGGGTCGATCCTATTCCCCAGACCTGACAGCTCTGGCCGGTGGGCCGCGGGAGGTGTGCAGGAGGAGCAAGTACAGCTCAGTTGAAGTCGGGGCTAACCCCTTGAGCCATACTGCCTTTTCGATAGGTACTTAAAATTTGAATTTTGTATATATGTGTAAAACAACAATAAGAAACTTGTACCGCCAACGACGCGTTCTGCCTTAAAGTTAGCGCCCGTTAAATCCATTAGCCCCAGGATATTAAATTTATTATAACAGTTCATGCATTATAGAATGCAGGTTACCCTCTCACAATAGGCATAATACATAGACACAGACAATAGCCAAATGGACTCACAATGAGTCGCCACCCGGCCCAAGCTCCTTACACCCAGCCTCTCCAATCCTATTCAAAACTCCTCTATTCTACAGCTCTTAACCTTCCGTCTTTCCCAACTTCCGACCATTACAGATCTTGATCAATTTTCTCTGCACGCCTTAACCATTATCAACCGAACCAATTCTCTCTCAAGCTCTTGACGATTACCGACACCGATCACTCTTCCTTCCTGCTCTTGACCCGTACCGACCTCGACGAATTCTCTCTCAAGCTCCCGATCATTACCAATCTCGACCAGCTTTCCCTCAATTAGATTACAAAGCTATCCAAAGTCAAGATGGCCAAGTCAGTCGAGATGGCAAAATCAGTCAAGGCGGCAAAGTCAACGAAAAAGACACATGAGCACCGATCTGCGTACAAGCAGTCAACGCTCTCGGGCAGGATTACTCGTCCAAGCAAGAAGACCAAAGGGCACCAGAAGGAGAAGAAAGCCCGTCGGCTGCGCAACAACGTTTTGAGTAGCTACAGTAAGCCAAACTCCACCGCTCTTGATCGCAACCATGTTACGAGACATTCTCCATAGCTGTTCCTCAAGGACGCGGGTCGAACAAGACAGAGTTCCTTCCAAGAGATCGAGACTTCAGTATCGACAATCTGCCTGTGCAGTTCGCAAGCCTGCGACCAAAGAAGATGGAGGGCCATGACACTACAGACTTCCCTCACGGCGGCGCTTACGATATGAGCTCCCGTCCAGGCAAAGAACATGAGCCTCTAAGGCCACTTCCAATCCCGCGACGCATTTG
This sequence comes from Rhizodiscina lignyota, assembly GCA_010015805.1. Classification (NCBI taxonomy): domain Eukaryota; kingdom Fungi; phylum Ascomycota; class Dothideomycetes; order Aulographales; family Rhizodiscinaceae; genus Rhizodiscina; species Rhizodiscina lignyota. The sequence goes on from ML978144.1 coordinate 147,599, forward strand.
GTCAGAAGTGCAGGGCGAGTGGTTGCTCCTGTACCAGCTTTACGGAGCAGAGATGGCGGATTTCCTGGATCGTTGGAATCCCGACCAGCCGTTGCCCACGCGCAACAGGCTGAATATGCTCATGCAGCGCGTTCGCGAGCGCATCCTCATCATGGCGCCGACGGAGAGGAAAGAAGAGGTGCCGAAGAAGGACCTCGACGTCATCAAAGGGCTCTACTTCGTCGCCCCCCACGACTTCGACGAGCAGCTCCTGCGCTCCACGAGCTGGAATCTCAGCGGTCCGATGGCCGACCGGAAGATGCAGCGACGCCGCCCAGCCGAGCTGGGCATCCATGTCAGCAAGGACGAAGAGAACTACAACGGAGAGAGGGTCGAGGCTCCTCCGTTGGAAGAGCTGAGCGAGAACATGAAGAAGATTGTCGAGAAGGCCGGCTTCACCGTCCCTACGGTGGAGGGCTTCAAGCGCGGGGTGGTCTTCAACGCCCCTGGTCGGCAGATCTTCTTCTCGTCAGACTCTCAGCGGAAGCACCATAGCGGGTGCAGACCCGGCCTTGTCGACATGGAGGAGGCAGAAGGCGTGGAGGAGGACGACGACCGTTCGCAGACGGTGGAGATGGAAGTGGAGGAGAAGGAAGAGCTGGAGTACGTGGAGTACCACTCCACGTACAACGAGGCAGAAGGATACGTCTCGTGGAAGGAATGGTGGGAGGTGTGAATGCCTCTGGAGAGGGTCGCTGTTGGTCTTGGGGGCGTTTGGGTTGGCGCAAATTGTCGCGCACAGGTCAGGTGACCGCGCTTTGTTCTACTTCAAACGGATTGATTGGATGCAGTATGGGGCAGCTAGTTCTTATTTTGACTTGGGAAATCAAAAGTTTATTGCTTTAACATTGCCCTTTGTGCTCTATGATAGTCGTTCCGAGGCTCTGAAGCTGAGAGGCGAAATTGATTTGGTCCTGGTCTATCCTACTCTAGGCCGGTTTGGGCTTAGCTCCGAGTTCTCTCCATTGCCGAGTGGCCCCCTATCCTTTGTATAATCTTCTTTTATTTCTAGAAAGATACAATGAAGTTTTGTTTTAATCTAGTGTCCTTCGTACAGTTTCAATAACTCATTCGTTTGCTTGGATTATCACAGAATCATGCCGAAAATTAGAGAAGCCCAATCCAACCTCCAGCACTGAACCAGGGCTACGAAATTTGTTGCGGCCTTGACCCTTATTCCCTTAGTACAGCTAGTTTTCAACAGCTAGGAGCCATTCCAAATGTAGTTGACTCTGAGCAGACTGGACTTCAAATGCTACTGCTTCTAACCTCGAGAGGGATAAAAACGCTGTCAGCTTCCAGGATGTCGCCATAGCAATGATGTGACGTACAGTTACTCAGTTTGCTCGGTGATGGAGCCTTTCTTTTTCCTCAAGCATTAGTAGTAGGTTGATATGCGTGTAAATCATCTTGAACAGCATAGTGGCCTTGCAACATGTAGATTGAGAGATGATAGTTAATCCGCACAAGATATCGAATAGCCGTCCATTTTTCTACAAAGATGTACAAGCTGCAATGCTCGTATATACACACACACACGAATCATCACAGGGACAGGATCTCGTCCCAAATGTACTCGTGAAGTGTGATTCCAAGGAACACATGTAGACACCAGTGTGCTTGGGAAGACCTTCAAACTTCACATCTTCTCGGTGCACCTCACAGAGCTGTATTGTCCGAAGGCTTTAGGGAGTTATTTTTCATCACAGCAATTCCTCCACAATCATAAACCCCCTTCTCTCCGATCTTGGCAAACTAGGTGTCCAGCCTCCTTTCAAATTGTGTCTCCACTGAATATCCTGTTGAGTCCAACAACAACATCGATCTTTCAGAGTCCGCGATTCCCAACATGGCGACTACCGATACGGCGCCATTCGATCCTAGCCCACTGTCTTCCACACTTGCGGCACCATTTCAGGTCGGTTCGACGAAGGGGCCCACGGCTGTTGTGCCGAGTGGCATGGATTCGCAGGCTTCGCCGGACGAATATGGTAAGTGGTATGCTGTTAAAACGATCCTGCAATAAAGTAGCTAAGTGTGATATAGTGGTGCCCCAAGGGACCGGAGAAGACCATACCTCATTCATGGCCAAGTATCAAGACTTCAGCGACGATAATCTTCCGCCCGAGTTGGCATGGATCATCGAGAGCCGCCCTGAAAACCATCCTCACCGATTCACACCTCTGAAAGCTTTTACCCCGATGGGCACTCCGATTGGTACACATGCGTCAACGACAGAAGGCGTCCCTTCGAAGAGGCTTCCAATTCCAGAGCGCATCTATTCCAAAGCCTCCGAAGCATGGATCATTCTCTTCATGACCCAGGGAGCTGATCTGAAGGATATTATGGCCAGGTGGCATCCTAGCATCCCCAAAGCGCGTGTGGGGACCTTGAGCCAGCAGTTACAGCGCTGGCGGATAAAGGCCCTGATTCTGGCCAACAACTCGCGACCCGATTCGAAGCAGTCGAGAGACATCATCCGAAAACTCCATCAAATCGATCCTGATAATTTCGATGAACTTCTGTTACGAGGTGTTAGCTGGAAGCTGAGTGGGTCCATGGAGCAACGAAAGATGACGCAGAGGACATCCGCAGAACTAGACCACCCGCCGTCAAGTGTGCCGAACTATCGCGGAAAAGCGTATGATGCTCCGCCGCTCGCAGAGGTGTCGGGAAAACTTAGGAAAGTTGTTAAGGCAGCTGGTTTCAATATTCCCACAGTTGTCGGATTCTTAGACGGACAAAAGGTGAACCCGAGAGTCGTGTCCCAGGGCAACCTGAGCCCTTCAACTCCACAGAGTGGCGTTCTGCAAACAAGCGTTGTAAGCGCTGCGGTAAACATCAACAAATTCAAGGCGCTGACGCATTTTCAGGCAAAATCCACGCTACCGAACCAATCATCATCCCCAATATCTGCGCAGGAGGTCGAAAATTTCCTGGGTTCGCCTCAAGCAATTGCAGACGACAGCCCACATTCGAATGGCAGCTTTGCGCTACCACACGTCCAGGAGGAGGATTTGGAAAAGATTAGCGCGACCTTGGTGAGTGCTCTAGCCAACGCGAACTCTGAACCTAGGAGCTATGGCCATTATAGTCAACAACACCCCCCGTCGACCAATGAAAATGCTCCTCTGTTCGCGAGCCAGGATGGAAATGAAACTTACGATAGCCTTCCTCTCCCTGGAGCACATATTTTTGCTCATTTAAACCCCACACCTGCTATTGTAGTCGAACAAGCGTCACCGGAACCTCCTCAAAACAATACACTGAGCCCACCGCTCTGGGGTGGAGTGATGCCTGGACGAGAAGTCCCTCGACCAGTTGGTAAGCGAATGGCAGAGGAAATGGAGGGCGCGACGCATGCGCTTGGAAGCTATTCCAAGTATCAGAAGGTAGTAGCCACAAGCATCAGGGCTCACGGAATGTTATTGACAATCAGGCAGGGGGTCGATTCAAACCGCCACAGAGCTGCGCACATTCCAGAGATAGAAGAGCCGGCACAAGCGGACTTGGAGTCGATGATAATGAACTTCCACAACCGACCTCGACTTGTGCCGAAATCACGCATCGTCGCAGTACCCCAAGACGCCTCATCACCTGTTTCAGACGCACCGCAACATAGCGATGTCGACGCGATGAGTCTCCCAGTTATGCCTCCATTACCAACCGAAGATGACGAACTACTACCGATCAACCCGGAGCTTGCGCCACAAGAGTTGGAATGGGAATACATGCGTGAGGGTATCGATATTCGTTCAGAAGACATAATTGGTTTTAGCTTTGATAACTGTCCGGGGGATGATTGTGAGGATGTCAGAGAAGAGATTGATGACTCTTCAGACTGAAGAAAGGTGGATTATGGGACATGGAGATCCACGCTAGAGAAAGCAATTGCGACTTTGATTTAGTTCGAAGGGCTCGCGGAGGACAGTCGGGAGGACAGTGGAGAGGACAGTTCCGAGGATCAAAATGGAGTAAAGCAGTGATAAGGCTGAAATCGTTTCAATGATGTATTTGGTAGAGGTCGCTGGATGGTTCCATAGGACATTGCGATGCAGTTGCCATTCCAAAGCTTGTACGCTAATTTTATGACGGGACTGTTTCTTTTCTCCTTAGCTCGCATCAAGGCGAGTGCGTCAAAGCAAATCAGATGTGAAAACAAAATGATTGGCCTCTTCGGATTTTCGTCGCTTCGTGTATTTAGAACGGCCAACCAAATCGGCGACCCATCCGTGAGGTATTGCCTCACTTTGAACCACCTGGTATTTGGGCTACAATGAACACAACTGTTGCAGTGGAAACAATGCGGAAGATTCCGACGTTGAGCAATCTGCTGCCGTTTGTTGAGGCTTTTGGGAAATTAGGCAGTCGTTTCAAGAGTTTATCCAGCCCTCTCTGATACCCCGAGATGTGAATTCGAACGACAGGAGCTTTGCAGCGAAGTAGGAGACCTCACTGTTCGACAGCCTTCTAACTGAGACTAAATTCTTTGGGAACGGCCTTTTTGCTGATATTGTCATCCAACCAGTGCCCATGGTAGCTTGATGTAATCGTAGACACCTATCATATTCCGACTTTGAGGGGCACAATAGCATCCATTAGTGACATCAATAGGCTTAGCCAGAGCAGGGGTGTCCCTCAAAGTAGATAGAGACTCGGCTAGTCATGTGGCAGGGCGTTGAATAGGTGTTCGGATGTGAAACCTACATTGATGGGAGTCCGAGCTTGTGTATTGTCCCTTTTGTGCTATTGAAGGCCATTCTCCAGCCACCACCAATCTGCAAACCATCAGCTCCAACAAATTCGATAAATCTTCCGCACAAATCTTGCAGTGCCTGGATCAGAAAACATTTTGTCGTACTGGAAATTCCTTCCTTCACGTCCTAGAAACATTCCCAAGCACTCGATCACACTCGACACAGCAACTTTCCAACACCCGCGGTGCTGGTCACCATTATCAGACAGAAATCACCAAAGCAACACCTCTTTCTTCTTCCCAAGCCGACAGAAGCAATGTCGACTGCAACCATGCCAGGAAGCTCCCAGCGTAACACTCTTTCTTGGATCACATCGTAGGTCTCCCCTTCCTCATCTCCACGAGACACAGGCAATCCACGCCATCGTTATCAGTCAATAGAGTGCAAGCGCTGATATGTTTCCAGCTATGGCGAAATAATCACACCCCCCGCAGCGTCGACATACAGCGAGCGAGCTGTCAATGCTACCGGAAATTATCGTTGCCAACCCATACGTATCGGCCAAGAGCATGCTGACTTTGGATATTTGAAATGGCGCACCCACGGTCCAGATGGTGATGATGCGCGTGCGGCCCTTCTTGGTATCAGTACGCCCGAAGACTTAATCCGTGCCTTTGTGATGAACCCAAGCCGACAAGATCTCGATAATATCTTCATGGACTGGGTCCCCGGTCGCCTCGAAGGCTCTCGACAGACAGACGAAGGCCGCGTACCGTTGAATGCACGATCCCATATCACATACATGGAGGCTCGGAGGGAAAGACTTGGACTGCAGCCTCTCGACTTGGCCCAGCAGCCGTTCACTTGGGCAGGTTCAGATCGAGATTGGTATATGCGACCAGGTGCCGATGCAAGTGTCTTGCATGCTAAGCGGACTCGTGATGACAATGGCTCCACAACCGTCCAAGACATCGAGTCAAGGCCAGAATGGAATGGCCGGACCCTCTTCAAAGGAAAACAAGGCGGCCCAAAAATGAAGAGACAGATTGGCCTGAAAGTCCAAGGTGGATCTCATCAGCCATCAGTGGACTATCTTCAGCTCTCACAGCGAACTGTCATACCAGGTGGACCGTTTGCGTATAGTAAGTCTTGAAAGTCGATTAGTTCTAATAGAAGCTGATGGTGGCAGTCGATCCTCCGCGACAAGGATACCTTGAAGGTTCGGACGGCGAGCCTCAACCAGACAACGAAAACGTTACGTCGTTCCATCCCGGTCTGGCCAATATGAGCTGGAGGAACCTGCCAGAGATCATGTACCGATGGCAGCCAACCGACAGAGACACACACCCAGAAGGATCAGAGCCACCGCAGATGGAGGACGCAGACGGCCGGCCTATGTTCGATCTAGCGGATCCTAACCATCCAGTGCCCATATTGGATTATCCTTTCCTGCCACATCGTATCTCGACCGCTGTCACTGGCGAGTGGCTCGAAGTACTTTTCAGACTGAGTGGCGCGCGTATGCCATACAACCAAATACTGGCTCGAATGCCCACACATGTCGTACGCCCGACACCCAATTCCATGCAGATGGCGCGGAGCCGAGTAAGAGAGGGAGAGCTGTATCAGTCGACCTGGTGGGCTGACAGACAAAAGTCGGCGAAACTCATGGCGGATATTCTTCAAGCAGCCTCAGGTGGGGATCCAGGCATCGCTGATCGGATAGTCAAGACAAATTCGACTCGTGGGATAACTCCGGGACTCATTGATCCGGCAAGGCCGAGAGGAGCGGATAACTGGAAACCTTTCACCGGTGAATTCTTGGCCCGGCAAGATGCAAAGAAAGTCTCGCAGTTGAAGAAACCGTATGAGCGTATCACCAGAGCCGAAACCGCAGAGGGCGGGCGACGAAAGACAAGAGGGCAAACTCGAGCTGCGCTTGAGCTCGTGAATGAAGATAAAGGCGCTTGGCAAGGCGCGACGAAGAAGCGCAAGCGAGACGAGCCACACAGCGAAAGAAACGCTGCCCACATCGGTGAGGCGAGCACGTCGGGAAGCCCAGAAGGTGGCAAGGGGAGTGAAGAGCAGAACGGAGACGGCGGCATGAAGGATTGGGGCGTCAAACGCCGTAAATTGAAGATGATCCGGAAACCGTGGCTGGCTCCGCTCGTGGACGAGTCCGACTCGGACAACGGCGACTTCGATACCCTCGAAGGGATCGCAAAGGTCCGTAGGTCGGGCCTGTACGGTAGTCGGCGAAGATACCGCTCCTATCGATCGTAGAGCAGACGTCTATGCCAACGAGCGACCAAGACCAGGGCCTCCTCCTCCGTCATCATCTTTCGATGATGATATGGGGGAGCGAGGCCTGATGGTGCTCAATGGATCTGCGAGTTGAAGAGGTTCGTCAACGGACCTCGTTGCCCAAGTTGGCCGCTCGTTGGCGTAGAAAGTCTGCTCCACGGTCGAGAAGAGCGTGGTCTTCGCCCTCCGATTTACGGATCTTTGTGACCACGTCGAGTTCGGGCTCGTCAACAAGCGCAGCCAACCATGGATTTCCCATCATCCTTCAATTTACGGTGTTTGTTTTCTTTTCTTTTTCTTTTCTTGCTTCTCGAGATAGACGGACGGTCGACGGACGTCGACGGATAAGAAATTCGGAGGATTTTCGGCCTTGGCATGGGCCGCCCATTTCCGCCCTCAGGCGGTGTCATTTGGAGTTTGGAGTTTTTCTGGACTGTTTCTGTGCTTTGTTTACTTGTTTTTCTCGCCTTTTGCTTTGCGCGCCATACCGTAGAAATCGCAATAGACAGCGGGACTGTCTTCAAGCTTCTGCTCTTCCAATCATGGCGACGACAACAGTATTCCTCCAAACCGACCATCTTTGTCACCAAAGATGCCTTGACTCTAATTTGGATTGTGACCATGGTTGTCTCAAAGAGCTGTTGTTGTTAAACAGCCAATCCTGTCCAGCTCATGGCTATCCCTCTTTCCATGTCGTTGTCCTGTTCTCTCAGAGCTGTTTATCTTAGTATTCTTTAAAAAGCCAGTTACTCAGATGCGTATTTGTCGAGTACAATATACTTCAAGCAGCAAGCAGAACTGGACTTGGGCCTTACGGCAACAGTAAGCTCTCGGGATCGGTTCCGACATCTTATGTCGAATGATAGATGGATCCTGCGGTAATCAGTGTGCATGAAAACCTGCTGATGGATTGGGTTCAGCCTTCGGTAACTGGTTGGGAAGTAGCAGAAGATGTCGCTCATCAGTTGCCCAAACTGATGTGTTCATAAGGAAGGATTGAATTTGATGCATTAAAAATTCTCTGTGTGTTTCCTCCGCTCCTTGTTTCCCACCACCACTGGTAGCCTGACTCGTGTCGGCTCAAACTATCCGGACGTAGCTCAAGTATGACAGTGGGTAGTCTCGGGTTCCCGATGGGCGTGGCAAGCACGGAGCACAAATAATTTCTACTCGCTAATACAATTGAGTACATCAATGAAAGTACAATTTCATATTTATTAACCAGTATCTAATGAAATTGTAGAGTTTCGAGGAAAATGATATATCGTGATTGAAGATACTACCGTGACCATGGGCGGCAACGTAGCTAATCAGCATCTGTAGTTACAGCACTTATTTGTATTTTTCACGCGTGGTACCACTTACAACTCTCTACGAACACGTGGGCCACATTACACACACACCACTGCAGGCGTGATACTCATGGTGACAGAAGCCTCACTTTCGCAGGGCGTTGACGGGTCAGGAGTGGTCCACCACTATGGGAAGCCGCCGATATTCGGCCCAGCTGGTTACGGTGCAGTCCCAAAGGCTATGGCGGACGCGTATTCCATCTACGGATCTATACGCAAGTCGACACAACTCAGTCGCGAAAATCAGGTATTCGTGAATTTGATTCCAGATGCATACAAAGACGGCCACCGAGTGTACGGAGGATTGCTACTATTTCCTCGTATCTAGAGACTAGTAGCGTTCGCAATGGTAGCCTCACTCTCGAGGCTGGCTGAATTGGTAGTCGCCGGGTAAGCTTAAATGGTAAAGAGGAAGTAGCTTATACATTTCAAGGTAATTGAGACTATTCTAGAAAGCTTAGTCATGCATTCATTAAAGTATATATAACCAGCGCATACGGTTGAGAAACTCGTACGCTTCGTTGGCGGCACCGTGGCTATTCAGCGTTTTGCAAGTTGCGCCCAACATTTCGTCACGCTCTGCTCATCCAGTAACCATGGGCCCAAGTTGCCGTAGTACACGCTTCGGGCGCTGGACAAACGTCAGTATCGAAGGGAAGAGTAAGAGCGCGGTGCAACGAGAGAAGCAGAATAACCTACCTGCTTAGTATCCACTACCAGCACACCTTCCTCTGCCTTTCCCAGCTGTCCGAAGACTCTAATATCACCTTGCCGCACTCGCACTACTGTGCTGCTTCCTGCATAGCGCGCATTGTCCTCAACTCCGCATCGATTGGCGAAGATCATAGTCACCTCCTCCATCCCTCGATTAACGGGCCAGAAGCGGTCCATCCAGTATGCGAAAGTGTTCATGTCTGGCTTGTTAGGATCCAGGGCGAGCTCATCTGGTGATAGGTTAGTGAGCCATGCCATACTGAGGACGATGGTTGGCGCTTTTGCGGAAAGAGCGGCGGTGGCAAATTCGTATTTTGTGTAGTCGATGAACTTGTACGGGTTTATGTCCATGCATATGCCATGATGAATTTGTCCCAGTGGTGTGCCCAGGTCTACTGAGCGGAAAGGATTCTCCTTTATGAGACACTTCTCTGCTATGAGAGTTTTGAAATCACGTCCAAGAGAGCCACTAATAGCCTCAGATGCGTTGGAAGGCGACTTATCTAGAGGGGTCACAGTGTCTCCATTCGACGGTGGACAAATCTCTGTCTCTGGATCGACCAGTGCTGTCATTGCTGCGAGTTCGGAACGCTCCTGTGCCTCGGCAGCAACCGCAAGATAGACAGGCGTTGTAACTGATGGTAAACTGATCGGGATGCCGGGACCTTCGTCTGCCCAGGATTCGTCGGTGTAATAGAGGAAGCACTTGCGGTAGTGATATATTACTTCGCCCTGCGGGTTCACTGTGACTGTTGAATTGTACCGTTTCGGTACCGGGAGATGTGATCGTGCAAACGAATTGTGTAGCAGCGTCGAATGCCTGGCTGCTAGTAGTTTGAATTTCTCATAATCAATGCGTGGTTCGGGAAGCGCCGATAAGACATCCTTAAGCTCTTGAAGTTGCACGTCGGTGAGACATGATATGTCTACATCGCGCAGAATATTCTCCATGATCGGGGCATGGCAGAGATCACCAAGTTTCTCGGAGGCGCGAAGCGTCATTTCGTGCGCATAGACAACGGTTTCCGGATAGCCAACAGTAACGTGACAATTGTATCTATTTGCTGTTCTAATTGCCCATTTGGTCGAAGGCCCACTGGCGGTAGGTTCCAGGAACGGTTGGATATGCTGGAGACTGGGGAAATTGTAGCCCGAGAATGCCATCTCGGGGAGGATAAGCCAGTCTATCCCTCCACCGCGGAACTCTCCAGAACCCTCCAGCAATTCCTCCGCTCTTCTCATGTTCTCTTTGACCTCGCCCAGAGAAGGATTAAACTGAAGGCAGGCGACCTTCCCGCCCTCACGCAGTCCACTTCCGAACTCCATGTCGTATCATAAGAGCCGGGTGGGGGAGCAGCTTTTTCAAGGAAACAAGGCAAAAGTGTGAGAAAATTCTTGATGAACGGGCACCCCGATACACCTCGACACTAAGTACGAACTCAGAGATTTGGCAAGAGGAGCAGCATCGCTTTAGAGATTGTACGCGAACCCACAGCAACTAGGATGCGCTGCGTTACACTGCAGCCTGAATAGTACGAAGGAGGAAGGTGAGATACCTTATGTGAAAGCGTGAGTGGAAGCAGCTTTTCATTACGAAAATAGTGACATGTCCGCTAAGGAGTGATGAAGTTGACACGCAGTGGGTGTCAAAGTCCAGACTCTTGGCGTTGCATTTGGAGGGAAGGGTGCTCCGAACCAAATGCAAATGCACCCACCATCGTATTGCATTGCGAGCCTGTCCGAAATCCTAGAAATCATAGAAATCCTCGGCCAGCAGCTACACAACGCCGCAGTTGGTCCAATGGCGAGCTATATGGATCGGTAGCAGTTCCAGAACCGCCTCAATGGCCGGCCGACGCCTTCTTGACGCTGCGAAGCTCTTCTCCGCTGGCAGAGCTATTGCGAAGCAGCACATCGCCCTCCGCCAATCCCAGTTCGATGTCTACACCAAAACCTCCACTCTTGCAAAGGCCGCAAAGTCTCAGACAGACCGAGTCACTTTGACTGCCCAAGCGGCAATTGCGCTTGCAAAGCGATTCAATGAGCCCGCGCCGCCCAAGGCATACGATTCTCCAACCGAACGATGGAGAGGTGGCGACGATACAATACCGAGAGCGGAGACTGTTGCTCCTGGCGAGAGTGGTTCACAGGAGAATGCGGCTGCAGAAGGTCTAAACCAAGACCATCATTATAAGAGGGACGTGAACAACGCTGCTGTCGAGCCTGTGCCACAGCAAGAGCTTGAAGTAACGCAGAAGAAGGCAGCGAAAGATGCACTACCAGATGGGACGATTCCTCCTTCAAAGCAGGATCTCAGCGCCTCGGCGCCCTCGGAAGAGGTTCTCAAGTCGAGGGATACATCAGCGCATGATCTGTCGCCAGAAGAGGCCAGACGACTGCAGCGGCAAGCTGAAGACCAAATACCTCGCATCTTCGCGGCAGACCATGTTGGCAAAGAGACGATTGAGAATAAGGAGCTCAATCGCGAGACTCTGTCTGAGCGCATCAAGGATACAACCACAGCCTATTCTTCGCTCCCTCGCCAGAAGATACCCAAGAATACCGGAGACACTCAGGCTGGTGACGAGCATGTTGACACTGGGCGCATCAACCAGGATGTCTACTACACAGCGCAGGGAAGGCAGGAGCAGGAGCCGATCCCGTCGAGAGAGACCATACCGCAGCAGGATGAAATGCTAGAAGGGATCAATACAGATGTATTCCACAGCCCCAGGATAGCTTCAATGCTAACCGGAAACCAAAAGAAGGGCTATGGCTTGGATCTCCGCGCTGCAAGCCGCACACCTGTTGATCACTCAAAGATAGCAGAGGGCCATGACCAAGATACGTTCAACGTGCGCTTGTCGGAACAGGACACGGCGAAGCCACCACGCGAGCAGGTGGCTCAACAATCGCATCTTGAACCATCAGAGAAGGAAATGCGGGACTTGGCTGCAGATATTGCTAAGGATGCGGAGTCGTCTGCAGCATCGTCCGAACAGAATGTAAACTCCTACACAGCAGACATAACGTGTCTTTGCTGATCCACTAACAGCGCGTGCGTAGACAACCCCAGACTCAGCTGCAATCGCTTCGTCCTCTACCCCCTATCATATGCGCGAATCTCGTGTGCCATCGTCTCGATTCGGTCGTTTCTGGCAGTTCAGTGGTCTCGCGACAAACATGGCACTCGGCGCAGTCGGAGAAGGATTTCGGCGTATCGCTGGAGCTGGTGCAGGTGCAGGTAGCTCTCTGATACTCAGCCCAGGCAACCTGGAAAGATTGGTAACAAAGTTATCGCGAATGAGAGGAGCAGCATTGAAACTGGGACAGATGATAAGTTTTCAGGGTTGGTCTATGGTTGAGCATACCCAAATGATTTCTGCTAACTGAATGACTAGACCTCAAAATGCTACCACCAGCCATCCATGAAGTCTTACAACGCGTCCAAGATTCTGCGGATTACATGCCCGCCTCTCAACGTGACCGCGTCCTCTCATCCAATCTTGGCTCATCCTGGCGCAAGCTCTTCTCAGTTTTTGATGAAGTCCCAATAGCTGCTGCATCTATCGGCCAAGTGCACAGAGCAGTCCTTGCTGCTACTGGCGAAGAAATTGCAGTGAAAGTACAGTACCCTGGCGTAGCCACATCCATCGATTCCGACCTCTCGAACCTTTCCTTGCTGCTTACAGCATCGCGGTTGCTTCCGAAAGGCTTGTTCTTGGATAAGACAATCGCCAACGCACGAGTAGAGTTGGCATGGGAGACGGACTACGACCGCGAAGCCGAAGCATGCACCCGCTTCCGGGACCTTCTCGCCTCTGACAAGGCATTCGCGGTACCGCGCATCATCCCTGAAGCCTCAGGAAAGGAAGTCTTGACCGCTGAGCTGATGCACGGTATCGGGGTCACCAAACTGAAAGGCCTTAGCCAGGACACTCGAGACTGGATAGGCACACAGATCCTGCGGCTATGTCTGCGCGAAATGACCGAGTTCAAGTTCATGCAGACAGATCCGAATTGGACTAATTTCTTATACAACGACAAAACGAAGAAGCTGGAGCTCCTTGACTTCGGCGCATCACGAGAATATCCCGATAAATTCCTCACACCTTATATACAAACTCTCATCGCTGCGTCGAGGTCGGACCACGACACTATCCGCAGCCTCTCTATACAACTAGGCTATCTCACGGGCTCGGAATCCAACGCCATGGCGAAAGCGCATGTTGAAAGCGTAATGACCCTAGCAGAACCATTTTCGCGCTCTGCACCAGAAGTGTATGATTTCCAGGACCAGACGATCACGGATAGGGTACGTAGCCAGATCCCGCTGATGGTTAGAGAGAGGTTGGCGCCGCCGCCAGAAGAGACGTATAGCTTGCATCGGAAGCTTAGTGGCGCATTTTTGCTGTGCGCAAGGTTGGGAAGTCGGGTTAGATGTAGGGAGTTGTTCGAGAATGCGGTCGGAAAGTGGGAGGGTAGATAGGGCTATCTGTGACATCTGTAGGCAAAACCTAATGACTGTAGGAATATGTATCATAGCACGGAATAGACAAAAGCGAGCTTTCTCCTTCGAAGCGACTGCATCTGTCTAGGCAGAAAAACACATTCACGTCACGTGATCCTCTCCCTCATCCACATGAAGAAGACAGACTCTGCAATTGGGGTTGGAAGGCAAAGATGCTCAAGGAAGCCCATATTTGATCCTATGCAGTATCCCTAATATGCTCGCGCCTCGAGTGGTCGCGCCAGAGTGCCTCCATCCCGCTTCCACCGTTTGAACCATTTGTATCCGTCACAGCCTCAAATCATCCATCACCCATCGCAATCGGAAACGCAGAAAATGCATCGCAAAGGTTGAGCGTCGTCAAGAAGTGAGGGAGGGAGCGAGAGAATTTAGATGCCGATTCTGGTCTTGCGCCAATGTCGCCTCTTTGCGTTGTATCTATTATCACCGAAACGTTAGCCGCATTCCACCGTTTCCCTTCCGCATGAGTCCTCGCTCAACTGATCCAACATGCCATCCGAGAACAATTGTGAGCCCGTACCTGATCGTGTTGCCGGTTCTAAGGCGAATCCATTGCGGAATTGGTCTGTTCTGCTTCTGGGCCTTGGCCAGCTTCTGCTTCGTGCGGAAGGACTTGTGGGACTATCGCGACTTTGTCAGTACTGCTGTCGATTCGATCAAGGCTTGCTCAAGCGCAGGTGAGACTTACAGGCATTGTGACTGATGCCTTGCGATGCGGGATATGTGGTGTCGTTGATGTTTCGATTGAAGTGTGCTCGCTTAAGGGCGCTCAAACGAATTTGAAGATGCCAAGAAGTGGAGTGTGCGCTTATGTCAGCCAACGCCAAGCCATATCCTTTCCAAGCCCAACCCCAAGTCTACAGCTCCTGAGAACAGGAACAGGGACAATATCGATTTATTGTTTCTTTGGCAATTCTTAATCGAATATATCGATCATGAGACCTTTCAAATTTCAGTGCACATGAAGATCATCGACCTGGACTCGCAGGACGCGGCAGTCCTTTCACCAAGACTCCAGCCACTCGTATTGGGTTTCTCTAAAGAGGGTATCACGACTAAATCTACTGTTCGATAGACGTCATCTCGTTGTTAAAGAGCTGGCTAGCGAGGAGCATGTGGTACTTAGTCACTTCAGGCAGTCTCTTATCAGTTAACGATGTTACGAAGGACTTTCATTCAGTATTATTTCAACGCTAATGCTACGATACGTTGCCTCTATATAAAAGTTGAGATCGAAGTCCAGATCGCCTCCCAAGTATGTGTACCAGCGCTCATCCCGAACCAGCGGGACGCCCATGAGACATTCGTGAGCCGTTAGATATGTGCGCCATGCTAAGGGACTAACCAAATTGTACGAGTCCAGATGTGTCGAAGAAGCAACGCTAATCGTAATGTCATGAGGATTGACGCTCTCGCGAGCTGTTGTAAGATCTATGTCGGAATTATTGATGGCCGTATTCACACCGGAGCAGTATCGAATCCCGAGCCGATTTTGCGACCATCAAAATCAGAATCCAGGCGCCTTTGTGCCAACGTCTCTCTCTGCAACGCCGTTCTCCGGCTACTATTCCTTGTAGCGATAGTCTGGCACGCTGCTCCGGCTCCTCCTCCCTCCATCCACCTCCCTCAGCGCCCGTCTTGAATCCTGACTCCTCTCCTTTCTCTTCGCATACTCGCGTCCGCCAACGCCACCCAATATCAAACCCCCTATTGTACCCAGACCAGGGAAAATCGCATCGCCGATGATCGCGCCGCCGCCCGCGCCCAGGAACGTGTCCATGTCCTTGTGCGAACCGCGATGGTGCTGCCTGTGCTTTCGCTCGTCGGTGTATCCCCTATCGCGTGAGAATCCCCGGTCGCGGGACGAGTGTGAGTGCCCACGCTCGCGGGAGCGGGAGCGCGACCTTGAGCGCGAGGGGGAGTCTGACTCGTCAGAGTCATAGTCGTCATGGTGATGGTGATGATGTCTGTGTTCGGCTGGAGGAGAGGAATAGGAGCGAGCAGGCTTCAGTGGACTGCCATCGTAACCTTGGCCTGGCGGTCGCAGCTGTTGCGAGCTGTTTGGAGGAGGAGTGAAGTATGGCTTCTGCCCTTGCTGCGAGCTGGGTCGCTGTTGAGGCGAACCGCTATATGGCCCCGGTGAGTATGGGGGTGGCGCGGAGGAGGGAGCGAAGGAAGGAGGTCGTTGCTGAGGCTGCTGGTAGGGAGTGGGTCGCTGTTGAGGATACGACGGTGCTGGTCCTTGGGACGCAGAGGAGAAACTGTTGTAGTATTCTTGCGCAGCCATTCTTGCCGTCAATTCGAGTGCGGTGATGTCTCAGAGAGCGGACGTGAGTGTGGAGAGGATGACGGCCTTTTGAATGTGCGCGATGGGCTGAAAAGTACCCCGCTTACGTCACGCCCGACCGAGTGTAGGCGCATGATGGAGATGCAAGATGTGATGTGGTGGCAAAGCGTTAAAGTTAGAAAACAGTCACCAAGCCTACCAGGCGGTCAGCAGCCCTGACAAGACCTGACCAGAAGGGCTCCGGTGACCACTCGGTTGCTTCGGCAGGGCAGCGCTGGGTGCGAGTGGGTACGATGAATCCGCCGAATCTACGCGAGACGCACCGCTAAGGCACATCAGCTGCCATCACGTAAGTGATGTGCATGCATGACCTCGAAAATTCCGGACGGAGGAACAGTTTTTCTTCATCTGGTCCGTCGTCTTAATACAGATTGCCCTTCCAACGTCACTGCTATGCCTTGCTCCAGGCCATCGCTTCCCGAACGGCGATGAATCATGAACCGTGGCCTGGATTGAAGGGCCGGTCAGTTCAATTGCTCCGCTGCCACAATGTCCAGACTTCAGAGCTTTTGTTCGATTGCCTAGCGGATCCACTCGGCGTGCAGCAGCTCCATTTTGATTATCAAGTTCTCTCGCAATTGGATAATTACTCACTAAGCGTCCCGAGCCCTGGGCTTTAGTTTGATGCTTCTGGATCCTTCTGATGATACTCCGTACGGTGGTCAACGGCTTCGAGCCCACGACTGTCTTCACGGAAGTGTTTCCACTTCCGGCTGAGTATTCATTCGACATCGTATATACTATAGGTGAAAATTTGAATTTCCTGACTCTCTTTTTCCAAGGCATATTCGAGGAGTGCCTTACGTAGGTAGCCTTCGCTGGCGATCACGTGGAGGTACAGCATAGGGGACAAGTATATCATTT
Organism: Rhizodiscina lignyota; assembly: GCA_010015805.1. Classification (NCBI taxonomy): domain Eukaryota; kingdom Fungi; phylum Ascomycota; class Dothideomycetes; order Aulographales; family Rhizodiscinaceae; genus Rhizodiscina; species Rhizodiscina lignyota. The sequence continues at coordinate 164,447 of ML978144.1, forward strand.
TGGCAACTGTTCTTTTTCCTCCGTTCTGGATTCCTCGGTCAATCAATTCTCTTTCTGTCTTAAACTTCCTCATTCTAAATTTTAGGATAACTTACACAGACAGCGTCATATTTATGTCGACTACCTCGAGCAAACCCATGTTCCGCTTCCTCAACCACGGTGCAGAGCTTCGAGAGCGCATCTACGAGTCCAATCCGGGAAATGGAGCTCTTGGGGACTCGGATGACAATCAAGTTTGTAGTTGCGCAACATTTTCAAGACAGAACGAGGCAACGTACTGGCGCATAGTGATAGTCCGTCTATGCCGGGACTACTAACGCCTAGCCAGAAAGTCACATTTGGAATAGACTTAAGGCCTGGAGTATGCTCATATTGGTTAAGCTGGTACGGTGGTTTGAGGAAGTGGGGAAAGAGGACGACAGCGAAGTTGAGAGTGGCGAGAAGGGCGGCGATGTTATCGTTGTGAAAAGCTTGGAAGCAGCCTAGTGAAAATGGAGAGCTTGTTGAAAGTACTTTGGAGCATTAAATCGGTGGTGTTGTTGAGAGTAGACGTATGCGTCTGTGATAATTGCTTTGTTATGGCTCAACGTATGGTATTGGAAGCTGCAATGAATATTCTTTCCGAATCAATACAGGTTACAATCATTAAGTGAATTGTCTTCGCGACTGCTGCCTAAAGCATGTTGAATGCAGCTTTTAGAGACGTCATTATTGCTCATTGGCCAGAGCTTTACCACTCCCAATCTTAACCTTTCCTTCCAACTGCGGCATGGTTCTTTTCTCTTTACAACCTACACAACATTGCAGTATTGCGCAACTTCAAACCTTTCGCACAGCAATTCAGATTTTAGCAAGTATAATCTTTTCCTCGTGTGAATTATGTTTAACCAGCTCCACTTACCTGCTATCAAGCTCGCCGACCTGTTACGCTCTCTTCTGAGCGCCAGGCCGGCATGGGTAACTCACAGTCAAAGGTCACGCCGTTCAGGCTCCTCGATCTGCCTGTCGAAGTCCGCCTGGGCATCTACGAGTTCGACCTCTACAATCACCTCGAGAGCGTCAATCACAATTATATTCATGAATTTCTCTACGAAGATGTTGTTATTGCCCGCATGGGCTGTGAGAAGCAGCCGCCTATCACAAGTGTCTGTCGACAGCTCCGCTCTGAGGCCCTTCCGCTATATTATAGCAAGACCAAGTTCTGGGTCCCAATCCTCGCCCGCAACTTGGTTACGTATCCGTATCTTGACGATTCTGATCGCTGGTTTTCGAGAATTGGTCCGCAGAACCGTTCGATGCTCCGACACATATCGATGCCGGTGCGATTCGACCTTGCGTCCATATTCAATTTTGGAGACTGGGACCCACCTGTGGTGTTGATTGCGAAGCTTTCCGAGTCGCAAATTACAATCACCATCGCAAGCGAGTACAGGTTACTGCCAGGGTTTAAGGCGGAGTACCGGCGCACGGTCGAATATTTCGTACGCGAAGTCCAGTTCCAGAAAACTGCTTTCGACGGAAACGACCTCATCGCCCTAACAAAGCATCTTCGCTGTTCTTGGCCAGATCTCGAAACATGGGTCAATATCAGCACACACATGTCACTGATGGAGGAGGTCACGCTTTCAATAACATTGAAGTCTGAAGTGCTCCAGTGAACAAGATTATTCGAGGAGTTATCGAAAGCAAAGAAACGAGGCAGCGAAGTAAATGGACCTGATTAGATTGCTTGAGGAACACAAGAAGAAGAATAAGAATGAGGTGACTGGCACGACTCGGATTACAGGATATGCCTGACAGAAATTGTCTCAAAGATGGGTGCAGTGGTGATACAAAGGCACATGGGAACTCGGAAAGCGAAGGCGAGAGGATTTGCTACCGGTGCCAATGAAGACACCAGCCTAACGAGGGCTCTACTTCTGGCCCATTAGTGAAGTTGGCTTAGAAAGGAATAACATACGAATCAGGTCCTTTCCAAACACATCAAGTGAGAGTTGACGCATTGTGCTCATGATCTATCATCTCCAGTAAACCGTGACTGACGCGCCTACCGGTAACCGTGCTGCTAGCGCTACTGAGTAACTTGACGTATTGTTTAGCGTCCTTCTCTACTGAAGAGGCCTCGAGTATCATTCCCTTCCTCCAACTTCAAGCGTATTGCAACCGACTCTTTGTCCACCCGGGCTGCAGCCCTAATTTCGACCCGTCCCTTGGAATATCATATCCCGTAGTGTACTTCGCATACGCAAACAACTCTACGCTCTCCAACTTCGCCCCAGCAGAGCTCATACTCCACAAGCTCACGGCAATCCTGTTCTTCCCATTCAAATTGATAATGCCGGGCGGAATCGGGAACCGCGTCTGCGGCCCAATATGCGGTACATACTTTCCAAACTGATATCCATTCACAAACAACTGTACACTTGCCACTGTCCCGTTGGCCGCGTCAAACTCGATACCCAGGGGGACGTCAAGGTCGGTGTCGATGTCGAGCGAAACATCTGCGATATACCAGTTCACGCCAGCACCAGAGACGCCATCAACAGGACTTCCGGATCTCCACTTGCTCGCATCAAACCCAGGAAGGTGCCAGCCGAGCCGTTCGCCGTACAGACCACCTTCGTTGAGCGGCCCGCGCATCGGGTCGATGTATGCTTGATCGCCGCCTGCCTGGCCTTGAATCTTCCAGCTCGTGAAGTTCAGCGTGGTATTACCATCGTACAGCCAGGCACCCAGGATCCCGCGCGGGTTTTCGGCGCCTGCGGGACCTGTTGAGGTTTCGTCGTGCCCATGGTCTGCGCTAAATTAGTAAAATTGTATCAGAATCTAATGAGCAAGGGACTTACAATCCGTGACAACGGTCAAAACGTTGTCCGTGCTGTAAAGAGTTGCCTTGGAGAAATCTAGCAATACCCAGTTTGCGTTCACTGTTGCATTGCCGGCGTAACCTCCAACAAATTCACCATTCAGCCACGCGCTCCAGCCAGCAGCAGTGCCTCCCTGAACAGTAATGTTGGCAGCAGTAGGGTTCTTGCCATTAAATCTCCCTCGATAGATCTTGATGCCACTGTAGTATCCATAATCGGAACTGAACAACACTGGAAGAGTAAGCGGCGCGACAGGAGACTTGGTGGTAGTATGGTTTGCAGTGGTCCATTTGGAGTCGTCATACGATCTCTGTTTCTCCGGGAGAGAATCGGCAACTTTCCACTGCAGCTCTGGAAGCTTTACGTTCCGGGCCTGGGCGCCAGGGAGCGATGCCGTGAGCGAGCCGTAGGGAGTCTTCTTTGTACTGAGATGCTTCCCATTCCAAGAAATTGTGTTTGCGCTGCCGCCAGCGTACACTTCGATGGTTGTGTCGTTCTGGTTGTCGCCGACAACAGAAACGATGTCGCCCTGCACTGATGCACTGCGGACGAGGTAAGGACCAATGGCAAAGATTTGCTCGTCAGGCTGGACGTTGGGATCTGTTGTCGTAGCGGGTGCGTAGAAATCATAAGCTGTGGCTTTCTCAAGCATATATACCGTAACTCCATTTGAGAACGTAACGACTGATTGGCCTGATGGCTGAACATAAGTGCTGCAAGGAGGATTAGCTATCATAATAGGACTACTGTGGATAAACTCACTATCGCGTGAACGCCTCCTTGGAAGCTTTTGTCCCCTTGAAGGATGCACTTGCGCCGTATGTCTTGTACGAAACGGATCCTTTAGATGATTTGAAAGCAAACTCGCCGGTCTCGCCTTCGTTCAAGTAGAAGACGACGACAGTCTGTTTGCCGAAGATTCCGTAGGTCAAGATCTCCGCTGACGAGTAGAGTAAGGTTGAACTTCCAATGGCAAAGTCTGATACAATGATCCGACTCTGACGGCCTTGAAGCTCTATTTTTGGGACAGTCACGTTCCCGGCAGAAGTAACTAAGGTGATTGCGAACGTGGTCGTGTCTCGCGTCTCAGAGTTGGTATGATCAGCAAAATAGAACCCAGCATGTGTATCTGGATTTCGGAGAACGAAAGTGTAAACCGCAGTAGTATCGACTGCATTCCCAGATCCGTTACTTTCCATGTACGTCTTTCGTAGCCCAGTCGAGACTCTCGTAAAAAGCCCAACGAGCTTCATCTGTCGGAACTTGTCGCGAATCTCTCGTGTCTCTCGGAGTGGTGCATCGTAATCATAGCTCGTAAATACCACAGGCGCAGCGCTGTGGCCCCAGTTGGTGCCACCGTACGTCATGTACAGATTGAAGAGCGTAACGCGCTGACCAAGAAGGGTCTTGTAGAACACATCGGCGTACTCGGGAGCCAAATAAGTTCCAACGCACTGATCGAAGAACGGGCCTCCCCAGGGTTCAAACCATCCGCCAGCATATTCTGGGATGAATTCAGGCTGCGTGAACGAGTAGTTCTGGAACCATTGGTAGAATGTACGAATGACATCGAAGCCCACGTCCGGTTCGAGACAAGACAGACCGCCAGGATACGAATCGAGGCCGTAGACATTGACAGCTCCTCCGACATCCTCGAAGTCAGTGCTCCAGCTCTCCGATCGCATGCCTTTCTCGTTGGAGAAAAAGGGCACGACAATCCCGGTGTCTCTCCAGGCTTGCTCGATCTGCTCCATGTATACAACCAAAGTGTTGTCAGGCGAATGATCGGTCTCTTGGAGCTCATTTTCGATCTGATTCATGATGACAGGGCCTCCGTTTGTGATCTGATTCTTTTCCAAGACTGCGCCGATTGCCTTTATCCACGGAAGCCAAGCTTGGTGGTAAGTCTCGTCGGATGTTCTCAATTTACCTGCCGAGCCATCGCTCCCCCACAATGCAATGCCACCAGCGTTGGTCTCAGCATTGCAGTACGGTCCTGGTCGTGTGAGGACGTAGAGCCCTGCCTCCTTCGCATAGTCGAGAACTTTCTGGATATTCTTGCCTCCTGTCTCAAGATCATACACGTCCGGAGATGGTGAGTGATAGGACCAGAAGAAATAGATGCTGTATTCTGAATCAGCAATCGGAAGCAATGTAATCGACTCGGGACATACCTGATTGCATTCATGCCATTAGCTTTGATCTTTTGAAAAACGTCTAGCCACAGCTCTGGCACAGGGAGTCGCTGGTAGTGAAACTCGCCGGATACAACGAAGACACGCTCATTCTTGACAATCAAGCTGTACTCGTCCCATTGCACAACATCAGTCAACCCTGTGCTGTTAGCTGCGAGCGCCGCAGTGGTACAACATAGCCAGAGAGAAATAATATGAAGGAACGGAGAGAGAAACATCGTGAAAATGCGGGACGAGAGGTCGAAGCTGCACTCTTACCGTGATGTCAGCCATCAGCGCTTCTTATGAGTTGCGTATGTGTTCCAAGGCACGTCGTCCGCATCTCTGGATATTCCGCCAATACGAGGCACATCATTTAGAGCACTGTTCGATTGGGAAGATCAAGAATATGCAGGTACGATATGCACAAGAACGTGAGATGCTTCGGTGGCAGATGCGCCGACAAACTATATTTTAGAACAGCGACCTTTGGGCAAAGCTAGTGGATTGCATCCAGGGTAACAGGCTGTTTTCTCGCGCGGAAAAATTGTGTGAACGCCAGAGCGGGGTCTGAAGAGATCGACGCTCGTCGGCTTCCCGTTTCTATCTTGACGAGCCTCATCCTCGAATGACGAATTTAGCATGCTGGAGGCCATTCACCCGAATGCTGGCGGAGTAGATTTGCTGTTTCGATGGCAGACGCGCGAAATTGACACGCTGCTAAAATTGGAATGCGATCTAACCTCATTTGGGCTAACGCGTAGACACGCGAGCATTTCGGAAGCTCATCTTCCTGTCTCCATCTGCACTGATGAGAGCGCAATCAATAAAGCGCAGTTTGAACTTGCCGAACCCATAGACGACGTTGCTGAAGCATTGCAAGGCTTTTGTTGCTTTGAACAGGAATTCTATGAATCCGACGTCGCTGTTCATGAATGAGTGGATGGCCGAGGTCGGAGTCGCGGATCCTCTCCGACCGGACGCTTTGTATCTCACGCGCTGCTCATATTGACTCTGTACTTCTTCAGCATTGATTGAGCTAGGATTGGTTCAGAGCAGGCCGCTTCTGCTCTTACCTCATGTTCGCTGTTGAGCTCAATTGATTCCATTCTCAAAGCTGTTCAGCATGCAAAGTCTATTATCCTCCTCATCTAGTTCTGTCGCTTCAATGCAGTCATTTCAATTTGCCCTCTGTCGATCATCTTCTCAGAAAGTATATCAGCGCTTCTCACAGCTTATCTATCATGGCATTCGATACTCAAGTACAACAGCGAAAACGCAACCCTTAAAAGGCATCACGGTGGTCGCAATTGAGCAAGCAGTCGCCGCTCCATTCTGTACACGCCAACTTGCCGATCTCGGTGCGCGCGTTATCAAGATCGAACGACCAGGTCAAGGAGATTTCAATCGGCACCACGACGACCGTGTCAATGGGCTCTGCTCGCATTTCGTATGGACCAACCGCTCAAAGGAGAGTCTGGCACTGGATTTGAAGAAACCTGAAGACTTGTCAATTCTCAAGCAACTGATCGAGCGAAGAGCGGATGTTGTGGTGCAAAATCTTGCTCCTGGAGCAACCGCACGAATGGGGCTGTCGTACGAGCAGTTAAGCAAAACAAAGCCCAGCATCATCGTTTGCGATATCTCCGGCTACGGCTCCGATGGCTCTTACAGAGACAAGAAAGCCTATGATCTGCTCATCCAGAGCGAGGCTGGTTTCCTCTCAGTGACCGGATCCCCTGGCCATCCGGCCAAGGCTGGATGCAGCATTTCGGATATTGCGGCGGGCATGTATGGACTCACCAACATTTTGACGGCGCTCTTCCATAGAGCAAATACTGGGAAAGGCTGCCATATCGACGTCTCGATGCTGGAGAGCACAGTCGAGTGGATGAGTTTTCCAATGTACTACGCTTTTAACGGCGCACCGGCACCGGCGATGGCAGGCGCTGCCCACGCCAGCATATATCCATACGGACCCTTCGTTGCTGGAGACAACAAATCTGTGATGTTGGGTATGCAGAATGACCGCGAATGGGTGTCGTTCTGTGAGCATGCGCTCGAACAGCCTTCTTTGGCAAGAGATCCGAGATTCGACACCACAGCTCTACGATCAGCGAATCGAGATTTGCTCAAGCAAATCATTGAGCAAGCATTTGCGAAGCTTTCTGTAGAAGAAGTTGTTGCCAGGCTCGACAAGGCAAAGATTGCAAATGCGAAGGTGAACACAATGGCGGATATCTGGGCTCACCCGCAGCTTAAAGAGAGGCAACGGTGGAAAGAAGTCGATTCAGCTGTTGGCGCAATACCTGCATTGATTCCACCGGGCCTGCCGGAGAGCTTTGAGGCGAGGATGGATCCGATTCCAACGGTTGGCCAGCATAACGAAAAGATACTTGCAGAACTCAAGGAGTGAAAATGACGTTCAAAACGATTCTACTTACTAGCATAGACGGCGCTCCTATGATACCATTGTATCTCACACACAATTCAACGCCTCATCATCCACATAGCTCACACATCCTTCGATTTGGACTAATGAGAGGGAACTATGAATTTGGATTACTGAACATGAAATATCGAAGCTTAGAGGTCAGATTTTGGCTTTATTCATTAGCCTCGTGCGGATTCTGGGTGCTCTCACCGAGGAGAGGCACTTTGAGGCCCAATGTAGAAAAATGGTAGCATATGCATCTCATTCTGGTACAGTTAACCTAATCTTCAGCAATTCTTTGTCAACTACCAACTCCTTCATGGACATAAACTCTTCCATATCCCATGTGGCATCGACATACCGACCCGCAAGCCATTCGCGTCTCTCTGCCGTCAGCCATACAATCGTGTCGGCAGGCAACTCATCGGTGTCCATTAGATAATGCTGAATCACCTCCGGAAGCTTGAGACTCATGTCGCTCACAATGGCTCCAGGATGCACTGCGTAGCTTAGCAGTCCTTTGTCACCATAGTCGTTAACCAACAACTCGGTCGTGCGGATGTTGACGAACTTAGTTAAGCAGTATCCACTGCATCCTGACGCTGGATGGAATGCTGTCGAAGAACAAAGATTGATCAGCGTCTTCGTCGGAGATTTGAAGAGCAATGGCAGGAAAGAGCGCGTGACGAGAAATGTGCCCTTGACGTTGACTTCCCACCCTTGCCACCAGTCGTCCGGGTCAAAATCTCCATGCAGTGCATATGCTGGTAGATATCCAGCATTATTGATGAGAATATCGAGGTGTCCGTACTTCTCGCCAAAGGATTTCGCGGCCGCTTCCACAGCCTTCCTATCTGTGATGTCGAGGCTTTCGGCGAAGACTTCTGGTACTTGTTTACCGGACTGTTTAGCGGCATCTTTGATCTCCTTTTCCAGATTCGAGATATCGGAGCGGGCACATACGCCGATGACCTTCGCGCCTGCTTTGGCATAGGAGAGAGCAATTGCTCGACCAATGGCTTTTGACGCGCCAGTAATAAAGACACGATGAGACGAGTGGTCAATATTTGCTGGGTTGATGAGCGGGTATGTGTCGTTGTGTTTTTCGCGGGTGAAGCTCCATGCGCTCTCTTTCATGAATTTGGGAACCAAGGAGTTGAAGGACTCCACATCATGATATTGATAACCTGCTGCTGGCATGGTGGATAACAATTTCCGAAGTCTTCGTACTCCAAAAACAGCCAGATGTTGAAGTACAAAATGGATACTCGAAAATTTCTTGAGCCAACATAAATCTCTGGGCCTCACAGAGTTGCAAAAGGGCGGGGAACCTTGGGTAAATAGACTCTCAAACATACATCTGGTAAGGATTCTGGGAATTTAGCTAACTCGATTGTCGTGGCGTATTCGGGGCGTATTCGGGGGAATCTTCCCTTCATGCTGACCACCAGTATCAGAGTAGGATTTCAATTACGTTACTCGGTTGCAAGCCACATTTCAGTCCAAACCCAAAGCTCCAGCAAAGTGTCAGAGAGAGGATACTCTTGCACGGAAGCTCTCTTGATTTGCACTTTAAAGCCGTTGGAGTGGATATTGAAGATGAGCCCCACAGCGGAGCGGCCGCATGCGCACCATCGACAAGGATTACGATATGTCACTCTTGGCTTATACAAACTGTAGCTAGAATCAAGCTCCCGTTGATCATTCCCGACAGTAATATGGGCTACTACTCATTTGGTACATTTCAGAGTTTATCCTGGAAGCTGCCTTTTGTATTGGGGTACCGTGTACTTCGTACATACACACATGTACAAGACAGTGAAGACACTATTTTAACCAACGTTCGATGACATACCAATGTTCGCCTTTCGTGGTGACTTTGTGGTAGCAATAAGAAACTATACGGTTATATCCTCTCCAAGGTAAGTACAATCACTTATTCTTTATTGGGTCCGTGCATTAATGCTGATTTCGGGAGACATTGCTGGAACCGTTGACGGCATATCGCAGATGACAGGGTGCTTATATTACACTCTCATTTTATAGTAGGATGACACTATGCTGGCATTATCTTGCTAATGAACTGAATATGGGAGCTGAATTGCTCGGGCAATGCTTTGAAATCAAGGAAATCATGTGTCTCTATTCTGCAGAGCATGCCGACGATAGACGGATGATTCTCGCTCATGCACAAAAGGTGCAGCGTCGTTTTAGTTACTGAATAATTATAATCTAATACTTGCGATCTTCTCGAGGAGCGTATCATTGGCTACTTCGCCTACACGCACAGCCCGGTCTCTAATCCACGTTTGCTGATCGTGTGAGGTGCCAGCAACAGCGAAGGCCTCCACCATTACATGAAACGGAAAAGTAAGATAGCTCAAAATGCTAGCCCTCATACCCTTTTCTGCTTTGGCATGGTTTTCGATGACCAGTTCTCCATCTCCATCCACAGAGCCGTCGAGAGAGATTTTGTTAACGCAGTAAGGTATGCTCGCGCAGATATCGGCAATTAGATCCTGCATGCTCTTTGTGACAATCCGAATCGATAAGTCAACTTCATGTTGATGGTGGTCCTCAAGCAGACGGAGTAACTTAACGATAACAATTTTCAGAAGGATCCGTACACTTCGATATCGATTCCAGATTGCGGTGTGACCAAGACTTGAATACGTGTGAATATCGCTTGTATAAGACGTGCCTGGAAATAACTCGCGGTCGACTTCGAAGGTTTTGTAACGCCAATCATGTGAGAGGCGGATCGTCCAGAGGAACATCTCGCTATCGAGACGGTTCGCTTGGTCGAGCAGCTGTCCGAGAGGATCCTGCGATGTACTGGGAATGCCATAGCTCGTTAAAGGTGTTTGTGCCTCCCGTTGGAGCCTGGCAACAGATACCATGAATCTGTCCAGCTCCAGTGACAGCCCGGACTCCCCAAACACCACGCCATCCTCTAACCATTTTGGTAAGCCTGTACTCCGGAGAAGCGCGCTTCGGATGACTTGTCGTCGAACAAGCTTGTCGAGGTTTAGGTTACGCTGTTCTGTCGAAAGCAGCTGTTGGCGGGCCTTCAACACTGCAGTCGCTCCATCATGGTGACAGAATGCTCTATTCATATGTTGAAAGAGTTCGACTCTGCTTTTTGTCTTGTCTTCAAATCCAGAATTTATGTTCTGATTCTGATCAGCCGGGATCATACGAGTAGAGTATGATGAATTACTTACTTCGTAAAAGCTGAGGATCATAGTTGCCAGCAACGTCTCATCGGAACAAGACTCGACTGGGTCTTGAAGCGACCGCTTAATCATATTTACTGCTTGAATATACATAAATGTTGATGCCTTTGATGCGGCCAGAATGTCTCTTGCTTTGCCAAAGGCGGAGTAAGATGTTGCGAGCATTGCCAAGTAAAATGCTGAATCCTTTTGGGCATGAGTCCATGTCAGTGGTAAGTACTTCATATGTTCCTGAGCAGCTTCAATGACTTCAACGGGAGGAATGACATGGTGATGAAAGTAGTATGCAATGGCTTGATCCTCCCACGATGTCGTCAAAGAGTGGGTAAGCCCCTGGGATCCGTCATTTAATGATACAGAGCTAAACTTGAAGCCCGTCCTTTTTTTGGCCGTCGATTTGGGTTCTCTGAGAACCCTCCTCTGGCGTGATGGCGAAGACGTCGTCTTTGGGCCCAAATTCTCCAGTACGAAAGCAAACTTCGGCTCTTTTTGTTCTGAAATGAAGCATATGCGATTTGCGCGTTGGCATTGGCCACAATTTGGGCGTGCTCCATCGCACTGGTGATAGTTAGTGCTGTCACTTGCAGGCCAGGGGCTTACGTACCTTCACACGCCGCTTTCTGCAGGTCTCACAGCCGTCACCCCAAGCCATCATCTATGCATTGTTCGAGCATCCCAATGAAGAAGGAATTGGGTACTTTTCCGTGTGGATGTTCATGTTTGAGATTATTTCGTTAGTTTGACTCCCTTCTCGGCGATAACACAAAATCCGCCGATCCCCGTGACGTGTGTGGCTGAAACATTTCCTGAACCTCCGCCACAAACTTCAGGTCGTAATCGTTGCAAATTTTCTAGTCTTCATCTCCATATACATTATCACTTATAACATTGAGGCAACAATAGACCATTCCTCGACATACAGCTCCAATTTACAATCTATGCTTGCGTCAACTGTATTAACGTCCCCTAAAAGTGCCCAACTACAGATTTCGGCTTGTACGGCTCCTCGAGATACTTCATCTCCTCGTCGGACAAGACTCTTTCCTTCAGACCGCAGGCCTCGTCAATTCTTCTCACTGAACTGAATCCAACGATCGGGATGGTCCCTTTCTGAATCACCCAGCCGAGCGCGACTTGGCTCATGGTCCACCCTTTATCCTTACTTACCTTCTCGACTCGGTCGATGATTTCATTATCAGCATCACTTCTACCTGCAAAAGACGGGCCCATGCCTCCTTTCGAGCGGGTAGTCTCCTCCCCTCGTGGACGTGCCAATAACCCAGCAGACAGAGGACCGTATGGGATCAGGCCCACGCCTGTCTCTTTGCAGAATTTGATCTACCGCGCTGGTTAGCCTTTATCATTGAAAGCAGAAATAATCAGCGCACCATTTCTCTCTCCTCTTCTCTGTATCGTAAATTGTATGAGTTCTGCATGCTGACAAACTTGGTCCATCCATTTTTCTCCGCTACGAACTGCAGAGTCGCGAATTGATATGTCCACATGGAGCTTGCTCCAATATATCGGACCTTTCCACTCTGGATGAGATCATGCAGCGCTTTCATTATCTCTTCCGGCTTGACAGATGAATCGTAGCGATGAATCTGGAGGACATCGATGTAGTCCGTCTCAAGGCGCTTCAACGATGCTTCGACGGCATTGAAGATGGCCGCCCTCGACAATCCTGGAAAGTCCATCAGTCCTTGATACTAGTTCTTGGCAGTTTGTGTGGTTACTGACCGCTCTGGTTAACGTAATCCTTGCTATTTCCAATGCCGGGAACCATCGCCGCATTTGTGGCTGTCTCTTCGCCAACTGCCAAGAAACATTTGGTCATCAGGATCACCTTATGGCGGGGTATCCCAAACGTTTTAATTGCTTTTGCGAGGATCTTTTCGCTTCGACCGTTTGAGTATGCATTGGCCGTATCCCATGTGTTCAGTCCTTCCCCCAGTCAGTCTGAGGATAGGGAGTCAGAGAAGCTGTCGCACCTTTATCCCAAGCGGCTTTCAGCACCTGCAGTGCCTCCTTCTCATCGATCACCCAGTCCGCCCACTGCTTGCTACCAAGGGACATTGCACCCAGAACTGGTACTGAGACTCTTAATCCGGATTCACCGAGTTGGGCATATGAAACTTTCGTCTCATCAAAGCTTGCTTGAAGAGCTGCTGGCAGGTTTCGGCCGGCCATTATTCGAGAAAATATGAGATAGTTTCGCGATTTTTGTACTTTTGACTTTGTATTCCGATGCTGAGGAATTGATGAAATCTGGCTGGCTTTGGCCTTGCGCTTGAGGGCTTAAATATTTGAATGATCAACCAGTTGTGTTTCTCTCCGTCGTTCGTATTTCGCCATCCCCGTTACATTATTTCACCATTAATCATGTATTTCTAAGGTTTATGGCTTTGTTCCGCGCTTTCAATTCTCCACACTGACAAGATTTAGACCGAATCTCCATGCGCTTCCTGTTATGGCAAGTATCTCTCCGGATTGAGCAACGATCATCAGGACGGCGTTAAGAATCGCAATTGGCCTAGGCCCAATTTAGAAAGTATAGCGTCCATATTAGGCGAAGCGCCCGGAAGGAATGTTTCAGGCGACCCTGGAACCCTTTTAAAAGCCCGTAACCCTCAGAAATGGAGCTCTCGGAAGGACATGAACGGAAACGGAGGGCAGATATCTCTTCTCGTGACCTTGACGTCTTCGAGGAGATGGCCTGCAGTCCCTCTGCAGGACACTGATTCGATCTGCCCAGTACGTAGTGTCATTAGGAACCCGCCATACCGGCCTGTCGCGGACGAGGCAATTTGCTATCCTCACTGGAGCCTATCCCTCTCTGGACCAGGAGCACATGGGTTCGAGACTGTATTTTGCGAAGGTATCTTTATCAAAAGGGCTGCAGAAAGGGAGCACTTCGTTGGGCTTTTTGTTCGCAAACCATCAGTTTCGCGATCTCGCTTCTTAATTCGGGCCGTATGCGAGGCATGAAGCGATACCGGCTCCCGCAGCCTGCCAAACAATATGCGAAATCCAAATATTCGCGGATTGGGTGACCTTGTCCGTTTGAACGGGAACAGCGGTCTCCCTGACATGGTATATGGCTGGATAAGTTACTATGTGGGCAATCATCATCGTGGTTTTTACAGCCGAAGTCGTTGAAGAACGCCTTTCAAGGTTGGCATCCGCCGGTCGCTCCAATTGCTCCAAAGGAAAATTCGCCCTCCAAGGTTCCATAATCCGAAACTTTATAAACGGCTTTAAATACTGGAGTGCTATCTCATTCATTTAATGCGAACGTTTCTAGAGCGTTCATTCAGTCAAGCATGGCTTCTGCCGCTAAAGTTGCTCTAATTACTGGTGGAGGTAACAAATCCCTCTAACCGATTTGGTTTCTCCTGTACAACCACTGAACCAATCTCACAGCCTCTGGAATCGGTCTTGCAGTCGTTGTCAGGCTCTTAGAATCTGGCTGGAACTGTACCATCCTCGACTTTAATCTTCAGCATCTTGAAGAAGCCAAACAAAAGCTGGGACCGCAGGTACTCTTTATCAAATGCAATGTCGCCAATTATGATGAGCAGTCCCGTGCCTTCGTACAAAGCTGGGAGAAATGGAGGAGGCTAGACTTTGGTACGCAAGATTTTAACACGACTTTTGCTTCTGTCCACTGACAATTGACAGTCTTTGCAAATGCGGTACGTTGCCCTTAAGATACGTTGCCCTTAAGCACTACGTGACAATTCTTCTGTTCCAACTGCCCATTTGGCTTCATTCTTACAGTTCGCAGGGAATTGGCGATCGTATCGATTGGCTGCAGCCCGCAAAAGAGCTTCCTAATGGCTCTCCCGAAAAGCCAGATATGATGGTAGTCGACATTTGTCTTACAGGTGCAGCCTACTCGAGCTATCTCGGTTTACATTATTTTCGAAAGTATTCATCTCCTGGCGGGAAAATTGTCTTTACAAGCAGCCAGGCTGGGCTATATCCTCATGGGCGCGGAACAATGTACACAGCGGCCAAGCACGCCGTAAGTGGATATCATCTCAAGACTCGCTACAAAGATTCATTGAATGCTTATCTTCTTTACATCAGATCGTTGGTCTCACTCGGTCAATGGGAAAACGTCTCGGGAGTGACACCATACCTATCACAGCGAACTGCGTCTGCCCAGGAGCCGTTATAACCAACATCAGAGCCGATGCCGTCAATCAGGCGACGCCACCGGAGCACGAAACACCAATCTCAACTGTTGTTCGAGCTGTCGAACAGTGTCTTGAGGACGACTCCTTCCAAGGTCGAGTACTAGAATGTAGCGGGGGGAACATACATAACGTTCCCATCCGCGAGTATCCCGATGAAACCACGAAGGCTCTTTGGTCTGGAGGTCACCGGGACAAGATAGATCAAGAGCTTTTAGCAAAACAGATGGCGGAAAAGAGGGCGATCATAGCGAGGAATTTGGTGCATTGAAGTCGTACTTTGTCCCGAGTTTGAGGCAATCGGATACCGAATTCGAGATCAAGCATGGAAGAGCCTTCTTTAATTCTGTTCCTAACTCATATGATAATATATTTGAATTCAAGCATTAAGATCGTGCCCATTTGCCCAGTTTATATGATTGAGATCGTAAAATGGAGAGAGTCAATTGCTCCAAACCACAGAACTTGAAAACTTAACATTCAGCACCTGAAACTGGAAACAGCGCATAACCAGTCACTCCTTTACTGAACTTAGAAGTGGTTAGCCCTCAGTTTAATAGTACTGTCATGTCTGGAAGGTTGCAATTACATGTGTATACAATCTGGCTTTAAACATTCTGGAGGAACCGAGGCACAAAACCCCGCAGAATACTTGCTCTACTTGAATCCTTCTGTTCTCACGCGACCTCCAATTTGACTTGAAGTCACAAATTGTACAATCACCAGCAAGGAAAAGAAAATTTGCACTGCAAGCTTCAATTGCGCCTTGTATTCCAGTGCTGAACAACAATGCCGTATCTTGATCGCTCAGGCGTGAAGCTTTACTACTCGGTCCATGGGAGCGGCACCCCTCTCATTCTCACACATGGATACTCCTCAACCTCAGACATGTGGCAAGGCCAGGTAGAAGCTCTTTCAAAGCAGTTCAAACTCATCATCTGGGACATGCGAGGACATGGGAAATCCGACTATCCCGACGATCAGTCCCAATACAGCGAGGCCCACACGGTTGCAGACATAGAGGCGATCCTGAACGAAGTTTGTGGCTCTCGCCAGGCCATCGTCGGCGGTTTGTCTCTGGGTGGATACACATCTCTGGCCTTCTACCAGGTACATCCTGAACGTGTCAAGGCGTTGCTAATTATCGATACCGGCCCTGGATTCAAGAAAGATGCAGCACGAGACGGATGGAACAAGACCGCACATGAGACTGCGCGACGTCTTGAAAGCGAGGGTCTCGCTTCTCTCCAAACTGCCAGTGCGGAGCGAAGGCTTGTTACACATCGAAATGCGAAAGGACTGGCGCTGGCGGCCAGAGGGATGCTTACGCAGCGTAACGCTTCGGTCATCAACTCGCTATCAGACATCAAGGTTCCGTCGATAGTCATAGTTGGCGCGGACGACAAGCCATTCTTAGCAGCCTCGGACTATATGGCGAAGAAGATCCCCGGTTGCAAAAAGGTTGTGGTGCCGAATGCTGGGCATGCTGTGAATATTGATCAGCCCGAAGGTTTCTTAAAAGCTCTTATGCCCTTTCTAAATGATGTGGAATCTCCAAAAGCTCGATTGTAAGAGAAAGAAATTAGAAGAAAATCAATAAAGAATTGCGAGCTGTTTTTTGTAACTTTCCCAATCCGGTAATAACCCCCGAAGCTGCCATGACAGGTTCTATAATCCAAAAAGTTGTGGATTCATTGAATCATGTGTTATAATGTCCATATGCAAAGTTTCCAGGAGGAATTCCAAGTTTGTACGTATCCCAAGATTACTTAACTGACCAGGCTGGCTATCGATCGTAAACAGACACGATTCTTGGTGGCAACGCCTTCGTACACTTCGTCAAATTGTTGATGTTGTTCCCACCGAGCAAACTCAGCCTGACGTAGTCGCGAGAGAAATACTCGTTCCACTCGGCTTGGTTTTCGAAGTCAAGCTACCGGTGAAGCACCGGTGACGCGCATATTCAAGGTCTCGTATCTGCCCAATGTGGTCAACGGTGACAGTGGAGAGTTGTATTGGAGCAGCGAGTAGCTCATGGGCTTTTACAAGCTATGCTGTAGTCCGTTTGCGTACTTCTGGATATCCCAAGCATGGTTGGGTCTTGGAAGAAGGTTACGGAAGCCATGTAAGGACAAAACCGGAGGAGAGCCAGAGCGGATTGCAACAGTGCCAGAGGAATTTGCAGGGAATTTGACGTGTGAAGGAGACCTTGATCTCCATGTCAAGAAGCAGGGTGATTGCCATTAGCCGAATTGCAGATTTGCAATAAATACCACATATTTCAGTCCACTGCATTCCATAAACGATTCTTTTCCGATCCACAGTCAATTTCCTTGCGCTTTGAAATGAGCGGTATTCGTGTAAAGTGTTTGTAGTCATGCGGCGCGTACACGGTTGTCGTTATACACAATCTATTCGAAATACTGCTGGTAAGACACAATTCCACCATTTGGGCATGAATAGTTTGAGTGTAATGTTGTACAAGCCGCTAAGCGCCATATCGTACCTATTGAAAGAACACCTTCCAAGCCATTTGGAAACTTTGTGGCTGGGATCGAGGTCCGTGCTTTCTGTCACAGTTCCTTCTATTGACGTGCGCAACCGAATGGGCGAATCTAACACTATTCCCAGCTTACTATTGGTCGGGAGATCTTTCTCTTCGGGATATCTCATTGTCATGAGGTAAAAGTGATCGTGTTTGCATTGTCTCGAGGAACGTGAAATCGCTCCGTCAGCCGTGTGTCTATCAGAAAGTGTTACTGGTGGTCATAAATTCTCGACCTTCATAGCAGGTTCTTCAACTTCTTACATCCTCGTGCTCCCGACATCCTGACCGAGCAACTCTTCAATCGAACCACACTCTTGGCAATTTAACTCTTTCACCCTACTCATCACCTTATTTCCACCAAAAGCCTTTGTGCGAACGGTACGCCTCGCTGTCCCTAATAGAATAATCATTATCTTCGTAGTCTGTATGCTGACGCAGTCTCTAACCATAGTAAAATCCGCAAGATGTCTAGGAAGAACAACAAGAATAAGAGCCGCGCTCGTCGCGACAAGAAGAATGCTTCATCGCCTGAGGGCAGCGCCAATTCGTATGTCACACACACCTACCACGTCGCGAACTGTTTGATGCTTACATATATTCTCCAGGACAAACAATCATGCCCTCCCTCTTGCTGCTGAAAACACTACTGGTCAAGCCGCTTCTGTGGATGTTGAGGGCGCTCCTTCATCTTCACTAAACAGCGACACACAAAGCCATCATCGTGTCGTCTCCGATAGCAGCACCTTGGTGAACACATCTACTCCTGACACTACGCCAAAGAAGAACAGCTCTTCTAGCACTGGTACATCGTAAGCAAGAACTGATCAGTTGTGCACTTACTTTTCAAATCCTTGCTAATCATTTATAGGCCTGATGGTCGGACATCCCCAGAGTCTCCCAAGCCTCGCAAGACCCTAGCGCAGTACAAAGCTGAGCGTGCGGCAAAGCTGAATCCTTCACTCAAGCCAAAGGACAACGTAGACCTTAGCGACGAGGCCAAGGCCTTTTACGTCAACGCCCGCATCGCCGAGCTTCTTCAGGTTGCGCAGAGTTCGACCGAAGAGAACGAGAGCAGCCAGGACAAGCCCACCAAGGACCAGAAGGAGGAGAATCTTGCACACCAGAACGAGGTTGTTGAGGAGGCTGCAGAAGTAACTGCAGAGGTCGAGAAGGCTAGCATCAAGGCGGTACTTGAACAGATCGACTTTGCACCGGCGAATATTGATCATCAGCCCCAGCGTCGCTTGTCCAAGGGCAAATCATCCCCAGCTGGTAGTCCTCGCCGCACGAAATCGACAGCCTCAATGGAAGATGTTGATATTCCCACATTTACTCCAAAGATCGACATGGACTTCACTACTTCTTTCAAAGGCGTCGAAGAGCAGCCGGCGTCCAACGATACCAACTCTTCACCGCTTTCTTCCCGTATCGGTAGTCCGAAGATTAGTACTGCGCTGGAGTCTGCAGTTATCCAATCCTTGAAGGGCAAGCTTCAGGAACCTCGTCGCATGACGATTTCCGACCAGAAACGCCTCATCAATCCTCCTGAGAAGTTTGCTGACTTGGAGGCGGAGGCAGCAAACGGCGCAGACATTTCGTGCATACGTTGGGTACGTGCATTCTGCGCGCCTTGGGAGTGCGCTTGGGTTCGAACCGAAATCCCAGAGAAAGTACAGGATCGGATGCTCTTGAAAGATCTCCCGGTACGCTTCTTAGGGTATTCCCCTGTTACGGGATACGTTGATTACTCAAAAGAGGGCTTGAAGGATGGGAAGAAGAAGCTGAGAGCCTCGACGACAAGCGCTTCCAGGAAGGATAGCACAAGCTCGAGCTCGGCGAGCGACTGCACAGAATCCGATGATTCTCAGTCACCGGACATTACTCAGCTACCAGATGCTTCTCACTCGTCAGATGCCTCGCATTCGGCAGATGCTCTTCACTCACCAAATGGTTCTCACTCGCTGGAAGCTCCTGAGGATGAGACTATTCCAGAGACCATACACAACATTGATGATCCCACGGGCGTAACTGACATCCCGGAACCGCCACCGAAGGCCGAGCTTGCGGTTCATTGCCCAGTTCCAGAGAAGGGTTTGGGCGCAGTACAAGATGAGGTCTCTAACGAGAACGGGGTATCTAAAGAGCAACAAGGTGGTCAGGAGCAGGAGATTTCGAATGAACAAGATATTCCGTCGAACGAGGAAGCTTTGAAGGAAGCCGAAATTCCGAACGATGAGGCCCAGAGCGACGAAAATTCGAACGATGACCACCAACTTTCGAACGACAAGATCGAAAAGACCAACCTCCCTCCTTTCGTACCCAATGTTGGCGACCAGCTTTGTTGCTGCGCCAGCTGTATCATGGGGCTACCAAACGAGCACGATCCTTGCACCACCATTACTGACAATGGCGTCCAACAAGCTTGGAACACCTACGACATGCACTTTGGCCAACCCAAGAGCCATCATAATGTTGAGAATAGCGCTGCAGCTGAGACACCGGTCGTGATCGAGAAGGCGGGTGCAGTCCAGGAAGAAGCCACAGACCAACAGTCGCTGGACGCTCATAACTCCAATGACGAGGGTGGAGTTGAAGAAGACCTTACTCCTGGTGTCGGAAGCGCCGAAGGAACCGCAGTCATTCGCAGTGACTCTGCTCCTCTTGCAACAGAGGGTACAGTCGAAGAATTGGTCCATACCAATGTTCCGGTCGATTCCATCGCAAACGATCCATCTCCTTTCAATGCCGTGGATCATGCCTACTCCGCTTCTTCCGATAGCGAGACCGAGCATGAAGAATGTGAAAGCATCAAACAGACAATGGCTGCCGCTTCAATCTCCGGTGAGGAGACGCGGAACATCGGCTCCGCTACTGTGCTAGAATTGATCGATAACATTGATCAAGAGATCTATCACCATTCGGAAGCTGCAAAGTACCATCTCGCTGCGGTTGAGGCTCTACAAAAGAAGCGTGCTGCGATATTGTCGACAAGCGGGGCTCGATAGAGACTGGAGGTTCGTCTCGGCTGGCAATCCATTTCGGGTTTGGCGTTGGCGTTGGTACTTGGGTCTCCTCATAAATTGACTTTTTTTTTTCCTTTTTTCCTTTTTCCTTTTTTCCTTTTCAAAAATGACTGCTGGTGCTCGTTTCGTTTCGAGGGTGATGGGAGGTTGATAGACTAGGGGTTTAATAAATCGGGTGGCTGGTTTAATTTCGCTTAGCATCGTAACAAAAAGGATAATATCCCAACCTTGAGTGAAAACTTCTCCAATAACCTTACTCCGCACTCCGCCTATGAGAAATGCAAAGAGCGTGAGAGCCCTCCGCGTCTCCAGCGATGTGGCGAGTGCGAGGATAGCTGGAGCAATTTGAGGGCTCACACCTACCCAAGTCTCCCTTCAAAGCACGTGGTATTCAACACATTTTCATTCTTGTCGGGTGTTGAGAGGCTACCCCTTAGCCTTGATACATCAGATGCACAATCTCTTTGATTAAGAGAGATCATGTTCACTGAAGCTATGCGATCTTAACATTTACTGCCTAAAGCATCTTGAATCGGACTTTCGGAGAGGCTCTCACCGAGCTTGAGGAGCGGAACTTGATTTTGCTGCACCATTTCCTTCTCTGTCATGGCACATCTGTTCCTCACCCTTGCGATATTCTACATTGATCAAGGCCAAGGAGCCGGTTAGGCAACAAACGGAGACTCTTGCCACTAACATATCGCAAAGATGGCTTCTATCGTGGCAGTTGACAGCATGTGCTTACTTCTAATGTCTGCTAATATGACATTGACAGATTAAAACGTTTGCAACTGAGGTGGGCTATATTATTGTCATCATACGATTCAGCAAAGGCAGAAAGAAAGTTATCTGCCTACTAATAAGCTTTTGACCGGGGCCAATGCCTGGGTCAGACAATACGTTAGCCGACTCGCCCAAACGGCCAGTACTTAAAGCCACCCTATTCTGATGAATAGCGCGTATTCGAATAAGGATTTCTCTTCTTTTACACAGTGTGGTGTGAGAGGATTCCGAGACACGCTGCCGCAGGCGGCTTCGGCCATCTCCAACCAAAACACCAAACTTTCTGGCCCCGGCCGTCTCCAACTATAAAACCATCCATTTTCATCAATCACATAGGCTTCGGCCGTGTTTTCTCCCTGACAAACCTCGCCAACAGTAACCACCTTCCAGGGTCTTACGCGATGAGCTTCAGTCCATCCTCAATCGTCACTCCATCCTTGCAATCCTCATTGGCTTCTCCACACAACTGCGGCGAGAAGCTCCCTGTCATTGCGAGAGCAATGAAGAACCAAGTTTTCGGTTATCGCGTGGAGCTTTTCCGTGTGTCGTGGAAGGGATTGGGTCAGACAATACGTTAGTCGGCTGAGCCAAACAGCAGACATCCACTGCTATCCCATTCTTATGAACGTCGGGTTCTTATGGACAGCGTACGAGAATCACAGGAGACGCTAGAAAAGGCTGCATCCCTGGAAGAGGCAAGTGGGTGACAAAATAGTTGAGTCATGGTTGCAATATATCGAACAGCGAGGATGTATATCCTCAGTAGCTACTATATATTATAGATACTGAAGCTGCGCGTTTTGGACAAATGCGCGCTGGCGTATATTTAATGGAGCTTCCAGAGATGCTCTCGCTCCCCCTGAACAATGAAATTGCTTCTTACTGCAGCCTTTCAGTTAAGCGGGAGAGGAATCGATCTGCAATCTGTGGGGTACTCCAGACCTTGTTGCGCCACGACTGCAGCCAAGGCAACATGCAGCAGAACGCCAATCAGGCAGCTCAACTTGCATCAGGAGCATCTCCTTGCAGAAACCGCATGGGGACATATGCGGCCAATTCGTATTGATGACTGGTTGGTAGCACAGATGCCCTTTTGCGCTCAGTATATCCGATGAGGTTACACTGGGATCGGCATATTCAGCTTTAGGCAGGTTGCTGCGGAGTAGAGTAAGGTCGTTTCAGCTACTAATTAAATCTTTCTACAGCGCAATAATCGGGTTCACGTTTTGTCCCAGTGGCCCGATCTCGTTCATCAGCTATGGAGAAGCATATCAAGGCCTCCGCGAGTACATTCGACGTCACAGTACCACGATTGGAGATCGTGGACAGCCAGGTTCGAGACACTGAGCAAAATGCGCAGCTCTATCGACAGATTGATTGGCATATCATGCCGCTCATGTTCCTCTGCTATTTTCTGCAGTTCCTCGACAAGGTCGTTCTCAACTATGCCAACATCATGGGCCTGACCACATCGCTGCACATGGATACCAATCAATTCTCCTGGCTAGCATCAGCATTCTTCATCGCATATGCGGTAGCCGAGTTTCCGCAGGGCTACTTGCTCCAGAAGTTTCCAATCAGTAAGATCCTTGGGGTGAACGTCTTTCTCTGGGGCATCACACTCTGCTGCACAGCCGCTGCGAAGAGCTTTGCTAGTATTGCAGCACTGGGGGTCCTTCTCGGATGTTTTGAAGCCATCATTTCACCTGCACTAATCATGATCACTTCGCAATGGTACACGAAGAGAATGGGAACGCCTCGAGTGGGTATCTGGTATTGCGGTCTCGACGCCGGACAGATCATTGGAGGTCTGATATCGTTTGGTGCACAGCATGGCGATGCCACTGCGTCTTTTTCTGGCTGGCGTATCATGTTTGTGGCTGTCGGGGCGTTTAACATTCTTGTTGCTGTGGCGGTCATCCTCTTCTTGCCGAACAACGTGGACTCCGCCAGTTTTCTGTCAGAGGATGAGAAAGTTGCTATCCACGACCTCTTGATACTCGATCAGGGTGGCAACGGCAAGAAGGTCTTCAAGTTTTGGTCCCTGTGGGAGACCGCCGCGGATCTACAAGTGTGGCTTCTCTTTATCCTTACTATCCTAATCGCGATTCCAAGCGGTGTCATCACCACATTCTCCGCCGTCCTCATCAAGGGCTTCGGTTACACAGCGAAACAGTCAGCTCTTCTCAATATGCCCTCGGGTGCCGTCAGTATCTTTGCAACACTTATCTGCACGTTCGCAATTCTGAAGAACTTCCCGCGGTGGTTAGGAATTTGCGTCTTGATGGCGCCAACATTGATTGGAGCAGGTTTGATGTCCTTCTACAAAGGTACGAGGGGAGGCGTTCTGGCTGGAATATACCTGATCAACTTTGATGTCGCTCCGTTGGCACTCATCTATGCGCTCGTTGGCGGTAACACCCAAGGCTACACCAAGCGAGTTGCCACAAACGCCATCGTTGCCATCGGTTTCAGCGTTGCGAATATCATCGGACCACAGACATTTCGAACACACGAAGCGCCTGGTTATATTTCGGCCAAAATTACAATTTTTGCTGTGAACGGCGCATCGATCGTTGTGGCAGTCCTGCTGAGATTGTTATATGGGAATCGGAACCGGAAGAGAATGCAGAACAGAAAGATGCAGCTTGACGCCGTTGGACGAGGCGAGATGACAGTTAAGGAAATAGAAGAGGACGATATGACTGACGTGACGAATACAGCTTTCGTTTACAATTACTGAAAGAAAAGAGTACACTGCTGTTCTCTGAAAGTAGCTGTCTCTATTGTGACTTGGAGATGGCTTGGAGATGAATTATATTTCATTTCGTAATTCTCTCAAGATGATTGCAAGAAGGGTGTCATATTCTCACTCAAGCGACTCGGCTTTGAACTCTTTGACGAGCAATGCCATCCTCGCTCATGACCGCAAAAAGTCAAGAAGATCCTGATTGATCTCCTCAATATGGATATTCGGCAACGCGTGCGGTCCACCCGGATACTCTTTCAGCTTCCCATTCGGTAGAATTTTGATTCCCTCACGAGCACTCGCACCAATCGGCACCACCTGATCATCGGTGCCGTGCAAGAGCAGTACGGGAATGTCCATTTTCTTCAAATCTTCGGTACAATCCGTCTCCGAGAAGGCCTTGATGCAGTCGTAATAGCCAATGAAGGAACACATCATAGCTTGCTGCCACCAGCTCCAGATCAGACCCTGACTTAGCTTTGCGCCTTCACGGTTGAAGCCGAAGAACGGGCCAGTTGGGACGTCGATAGAGAACTGCGCCCGATCTTTCTTCGTGGCGTCTCGGAAGCTATTGAAGACCTCAATCGACAGGCCACCAGGGTTCTTGTCGGTCTTGAGCATGAGCGGAGGAATCGAGGAGACAAGAACTGCTTTAGAGACGCGGCTGGTTCCATGTCGGCCACAATATCGCGCTACTTCTCCGCCGCCCGTGGAGTGGCCGACCATCATGATATCTTTCAGGTCGAGATGATCAAACAGCTCAGCGAGGTCATCGGCGTATTGATCCAAGTTGTTGCCCTCCCATGGTTGGCTTGAGCGGCCATGTCCACGTCTGTCGTGTGCAATCACGCGGTAGCCCTGGCTAGCAAGGAAGTACATCTGGTTCTCCCAGTTGTCGCTGTTCAGTGGCCATCCATGGGAGAACGTGACCACAGCACCATTTTTGTTGCCCCAATCTTTGTAGTAGATCTCCGTACCATCTTTTGTGGTGATATATGGCATGTTGATGTCTGTTGCGAGAGGGTGAAAGCGTAGTGTTGCTTCTCAATCTGCCCAATTGTTGCAATATCTGGCGAGAATGTAAAGATAAAGCGTGGTTCAAGCATCCTTTATACTTTCCAGCAGCCTGCTGTCTAGACCTTATCCATTGCTATATCAGGCTAAGCCGTGGCTCGTGGTTACATTGGACAGGGTTCTGAATCGGCATTTGAGACGCATTTGGCCGTGACAGCGAAGATAGAAGCGAGGGGAAGTCAACCACCTTCATTGGAGAAGCCATAAAAGATCTATACCCAGGCGAGCCACTGTAGATTAGTAAGTCAGTCACGTTTAGTATTCCAGCGAAGCTGTACGAAAGCTGGCTTGCCAAGGGGATTACTTCAGCGGCTTCGTCATCGAGATAAATGCGACTGTCGTAGAGTTGCGCGAAACCTGTGGTCTTCAAAGACCAATCATTGAGATAACTTTTGAATATCCTGCTTCGCCTGATTGGGTTGAATCGAACAGTTTCGCATCTGCAGGTAACCGATGGTGGGACCGATGGTGGGACGGGATCGAGGTCGAATTTCGAGCAATAGACGCGCAGGAAACCTTCATGGATGCGATTATTCAGTCCAGATTTCCTTATTCAGCGATCCACCACCAACTTCAGCATGTCTCTTAGACATAAAGAATTCAACGAGATTCATGTTGGGCAAGTAGTGACAATGAAAACTCCTTCGACCTGCGGCGCTTTGAGAGCAAAGAGACCATCGTACCTATCCTGTCGGCCGGACGCTCAAGCGCTTCAACTGCAGCTCAGTCGCCACAATCATGAATAATGGCAGCTCCGAACGAGAATTGTATTTCTCAACTTAACAAGGCTGTTGCCGTCTACTGACAGATTTGACGTTTCAAAAGTGGCGGCGTGGTGGGGTGGGGTAACAACCCGATCAGTGCGTAAGATATCGACACTATAACAAGATGCCCCGGAGCCAGTCTGAAGGATTTTGTCCGTGCCTTCTCACCTCTGACTTCAGCCAGCTTTCAATTAGCCGTTCCGTAGATGGACTCCTGAAGACCCACTGACCCTCTCCAGATCTTTGAACTCGTGCGAGAAATGCATCTTGATTCCCTATCATGTTTTGTGGAGCATGTCAATCTTTTTGTGAAACCGTCTCCAGAGACACAAGCAACAATGGGTTAGTCGACGGCAAACTAGTCTGGACGCCCACGACCAGTCTACTTCACGACAGTATCGATGGCCTTCGAAAAGCCTCCACTGCGGGGTGTTCCATATGCCGCAACATCTGGTACAGCTGGAATGATAGAGAGCAGCGCAATGTCGACTTAAGTTCTTCAGTACGCATTGAAGTATTCGTGGATCAAGGCATACCAATGTTGAAAGCGTCTGTGGTAAGCCCAAATGGATCAGAGACACCAATAAAATCCCGGATGATGGGCATGTATCTGGGCCAGACATCCTCCGGTAATCATATCCGGACCATGCGCATCATTTCTATGCTGACCGTACTGTCAAGAGGCCATTTCCGAAGTCCTGCGCAAGTGCTCCAATTTGGAAAACAATAACACGGGATCTCCGTCGAGCTTCGAAATGGCTCGATTCTGGTTGAATGATTGCCTCGAGAATCATGTTGAATGTCCAAAACCGACTCCCTTCTTACCGGCCAGGGTCATAGATGTTGGTCCTCCAGACGGATCTAAAGACCCGTGCCTTTTCGAGGAGTCACTACACGATGACGAGCTCCCGAGTTCAGAAAGAAGGTACATTGCCTTAAGTCATTGCTGGGGTCCTCCCCCGTGGTTCCGCACTACCAACGATACGCTCGATGAGCGGCGATCGTCAATTTCAATGTCGGACTTGCCTCCAACCTTCCGTGATGCAGTTGTAGTTACACGTATGCTAAATGTACGGTACCTCTGGATCGACTCTTTGTGTATAATCCAAGGGAACAAGGAAGATTGGGCAAAGGAGGCTGTTCGTATGTGTGACTATTACCAGAATGCATTGTGCACCATCACGTCTGCGCACTCGCCAAGTTCACATGGAGGACTGTTTGTTCAAAGAGATGGTGTCCGGATCTTGCCTTTCGAAATTGACATTATATTGCCGGACAGGACGGCGCACTCTCAATTCTCACCCATGCCGAAGCGAGAAATCATGTTCGACGCCGAAGACTTGCCGCTGTATAAACGTGCTTGGGTGCTACAAGAGATGATACTATCATCTCGTGCGCTAATCTATGATCCAGATGCTGTGAGATGGGAATGCCTCTCTAAGTACGGCTCCGAGCGTTCACCAGATGGCGGCATTGGACGCCATCACGTCCGCATACGCGATCTGCAGAAAGCGATTGCGCATCTCAATCAAAATCTCGACGTCATGGATATCATTGGAGACAGTATAGAGCAGAGAGCCTCTGGCTGGCAGCACATCGTCGAGGACTATATGGGCCGAGGCCTTACGAACGAATCTGACCGCCTTATTGCAATGGCTGGAGTAGCAGAAGCTATGCAGAAACATACTTCAGACGTCTACATCGCTGGCCTCTGGAAGAACCTATTGCCTTACGGCCTCACGTGGCATGTTAGGAACGTGGTTGATCAAAGTGTGATAGCAGCAAACGGACCAAACATTGGCATTGTCGCAAAGCCCCCTCCGTATCGAAACAAAGATCCCATTGCACCTTCATGGTCGTTTACATCAGTCAATGTAAACGTTAAATACAACTCCGCGATTCAAGAACTACCAGTGTGTCAGATTCTCGGTGCCCAAGTCGATGGCCAGCCAGATGCTCAGGCTGGGAAGCTGACCATCTATGGAGATACGCGAACCCTCTACATGATGCGAGAAAAAAACTCAATTCTGACAGAGGCAATAGAACTAGCGAGAAACGGGAAATACAAATATGAAGAAGACTACGGTTTAAAACAATCGCTCATTCGGCCTGACAACACTATTTTGGTCTCCTCTGACCCGCCAAAATGGCGCAGCAAGGCACAAGCTATTACCGGGAGCTGGTATCCAGACGAGATTGTCGATCCTGAAGTACCTGTCACATTTATCGCTCTATTACAGCGCCCGTATCTCCCTGCGATGCCGGGGGGTACGAGAAGCCAGGTAGTCCATACGCTTGCACTTACACCCACTGGAAAAGCCGAAAGCGAGTACCGTCGCATTGGATATGCTGCATGGGAGGACTGCACCTGGTACGGATATGACTGCTGCGAGTACAGGAAATCAAAGGCCGATCCCTACGCTCGTCTCGCGAAATCGTGGGGAAGAATAAAGCCTCCGCAGCTTGCAGCCAATGGCACGAATGATCATCCAGTCGAGTCTCACACTGTTTCTCATGATCCGCTACCTTCCGAAGAGGCGTATCATGCAATTGCGCAGATGGAGCGAAAGACGGTCGTGATCGTTTGATTCTCATGGTTCTGTCAAAGCGGTGTGTCATTTAGAGCTTTACTTGAGGGCCCGTCTCTTGAGAACAGCCGAGTTTTCGTTCAGATTCTGCCAATCGTGCGCATCTAGACACGCCTGTCTGCTCAGAAGCACCGCTGCGCTTGTTCGGCTTCGCATCTCTGCTTCAAATTCGTCGATTGCGGACTTCTGACTCTCGCCGTGGTGAATTGCTTGCAGAGCCTCACAGAGACGGTACGCATCGAGGATGCCGTGATTAGCGGCCTCACCGCGATACATTGTCATCGCATGCGCAGCGTCTCCGACGAGCGTCACAGACCCTCCGCGGTTATCCCATTCCAGGCAGGGCCAATCAACAAGCCTGATTTCAGTGACAACCGAATTCTCCGGAATCGCATCGATCACGGCCTTCAACTTGGGTGACCAACCGGTTGCTTTCTGCTTCATCTGTGCGAGTCTTCCGGCGTCCGTCTCTTTGACTTCGTCATCGGGACTCTTTACCGGCCACGACACATTCAACTGGACGCGATATCGCTCATTCGGAGTCCCTGCAGTCCCATTGATTTCTGGAACTTCGAGCATGGAGCACCAGAGGTAGCTTCCAGTGTCTGGATGACAGCCTTGGAACAGTAGAGGGTCGAGGTCGCGCAAAGGTTTGACTTGATCAGGCGTCATGTCAACGGCTGCACCAATGAATCGCACGGGGAGGAGACTGTTGATATAGTTTCCAGGGCAGAGGAACTGGCGGGTGCGAGAATTGGTGCCTTCTGCACCGATCAATAGCGAGCCCGTTACTTGGGAGCCATCTTCGAAGACAGCCGTCACATCATTGGAAGAGCTGTCCTTAATGATATCGATAAGTGTCTTCGACCAGTGGACGCGGTCTGCAATCCCCTGCAAGAGGAGTCTCCGCATCTTCTCGCGATTGACTCGCCTCCGCTCGTTTGGCGGAATGCGAAACTTTGCCTCTTCAGTAGCTAGATTGATAAATAAAAAGTTCCCTGTGTCGTTTCGGCCGACTTCCGGATCGACTTGAACGCTGTTTAATGCTTCATAAGTCTCCTGATCGAGCAGCTTCTTGAGGTACGGAAGAACCCAGTGGAGGGTGATCGCCCATCCTTGATCGCGAGAGTCAATGCTGCCATCACGCTCGTAGATCTCAAATGGTATTCCAGACTTGAATTTCATTAGCGCTGCATGTAGTCATCAAGTAGTGGCTTTAATAACCTTCCTCAAACCGTGGCCGAGTGTAAGACCGACAACTCCAGAGCCAATGATGATGACTGGTTTGACCGAAGACATTTTAAATGAACTTCAGGTTTTCGCTTGAACACAATAGTCCCTTTAATTCAGCTGCTTGCAGTAAAGTAAACGTGCGTTGACAGCAAGGTAGGTGTCATTGCCACTTTTACGCACAGAAACACACAAGTTGGATGGCGTCAAGATTGATGAGAAAGAGGTGGCTGTCAATTAGTGAGGAGGTGCAGACTGAAGTTTAGGAGGCTTTTGTGTGTACCGAGCGTCTGGTTACAAGGGCATTGCTAGCGGTGGTGGGGGTTACAAGGGCCTGTAGCCTTGAAGTCGCAATTGACGGACGGACAGCAGAGCTCGGCCTCACAAACATCATCATTGCCCTTTTAGATAAATCTGATATCTGATATCTGATGGTGAGAAATTTACTCAAGTCTCTTATGCACTTAGGCGTTCGGCGACTTCTTCCATCTGGCTCTCATCAAGTCTGTAGGCGTGCTCTTCTAGATATTCTCCAGTTTGTTTGTGAAACAAATAAACAGGAAGGATAGAGCCTCTCTTATGCTAGACAGACTGTGCTTTGGAGCGCGGAGGCATAAAGTAGACCAAGCTCGACCCCGTCCATTCATCTTTTACTAAAATTCAAGATATCAGATGTGCCGATATCAGCCCACTAATGCTTATCACTATTAAGAGTCCGAAAGCTCCAGACGCCATCGCATATCCGCTACTGACAGGCTTGCCTAGAAAGTCATTCATTAACTGCAGGAAGATCTCGAAACGAAAAAGTGCAACCTCTCACGTAAACAGCATGGCAAAGGACAACGACGAAGCTGAGGACTTTTCCCCAAAGAAGCGTTCGAAGATGACCTCTACCCCCATAAGGACAGACGCAGGACGACAGTTGAAAGATGGCACTCAGAAGGATGTCGATTCGGTCACCCTGGCCTATGATGTCAGCCAACAGGTAGGATGCTCTCTTTTGAAATGTCGTATTCTGGACACCATAGAAAAGGCACTGGCGGCTCTGCTTCTCCTGTGCGAATTTCATATCCTCCTAGAAATATTCCTTTATTCCTATTTATGTTCTTAGATATTTCACTATGTCTATAAATGCGACGTTCTTCTAGTAGACAGAACATCTTCCCGCTGTCTGCTGGGTCACGATATTGAAAGAACGCTTTTTCACGGAAATTACAAGGACTTCGGAGTAGATACACGGGTTAAAAGGATATCCCTTATCTACGGCTCTATATTCTATAGAGTGTGTATTCTATGTTAAAAGAGGCCTCTTCTACGATAGCTCTACGAACTTTTAAGCGTGTATATGATATTTAAGGATGCTTCTTCATTAGTAGCTACATAAACATTTTAGTATCTACGCGGGGCCGTAGAAAGCTTCTGTATAAAGTACTTTCGTAGCTGTTAAAGATATATTCGGGCTTCGAGGAAGCCTCTTCGCTTCTTCTGCTATTTGAAAAGAGTCACGAATTGTTGTAAGCTGGCTAACCACTGCGGCCAGTGCTATCGATGTCTTCCTCTCTCGGTAGATGGAATTTGTGAGTTCTTGTCTCAGGGAGGTATTTTCAGCGACAAGGTTATGATTGTCGCTGCGCAGGTTACGATGAGATCGACCACGTAATCTTATAAGCGACTGCTGATAGAGCTACATAGAGGGAAGCCTGGTGTGATAGGCGTGACTATTAGCCGAGAGGGGAGCTTAAGAAGTACCCCCTAGATGTTACTAATGAGGGGGGGATATTCTGTCCATTGGAAGAGTTGGGCATTCATGTATGCCACAAGACGTTTGACAATACGGACGAAGTGAAAGAACATCTGTGGGAAAACATGAAATTCGAGTAGGCAAAGGCTAGCAATACCCTTGTACTAATGTACTATAGACCGGCTTGAGGAAGATGAAGCCGTACGAGAAACGTGGCTGTAAACATGGTATGAGCTGGTTTAGAGAAGGTAAAGAGGTTAAGCTCTTAAGCTTCTCTAAGTCGGTGCGGAAGAAGTAAATAACCTCCTATCGTAATCGAATACTTCCTCCACACTTACGGGAAGGGAGTGTTTCGATTTGGAAATTTCAATATACTACGCGCTCCACGCATAGTACAAGCTCCGTCGACGAAGGCAAATCGGTGAAAAGAGCGTGCCTCAACACACAGCACGAACGGTACTTACGGCCACTGGCCCATTCCATCGTTCGCTTTCTCGTTAAGCCGACAGTGGTGCAAACACGGTACTGAAACTTACGTTAAAGGTGTTCGGGATTGGATCGCGATCAAGATCAGAAGGGGCTTGGAGAATAATCGTGGCCCTATTTCTGAATAGTTTTGGGAGTTGTACATGTTCGTTGAACGTGAATGGAGTGTCTTTCAGCAGTGAATCGTGTTTGTCTGCCTGAAGTTGAAGTCACAGCTTTATCCGCTCTGGGCACTGTATCCCAACTTCTTCCAACGCCGTGATTTGTTGACGACTCTCCGATCAACAAAGACTGCAGCTGAGTCACAGCGCGGAATATGATCTAATTTGACGGTGATGGCAATCTACTCTCTTTCTCCATGTTGTCTCCAAAGTTGTTCCTTTTCGATTCGATCAAGACGCCACTCATCTGCAACTATCCGTCAACAGCGTGTGGATTGGGCTTCCATGCCGATATGCAGACTGCCGTGTCCATTTCCTTGCGGCATTTGCGCTTTGAAAATCCGAATCTCCTATCTGTGGATTTCCTCAGTTATTAAGATCACTCTCTCAAACTCTTTCTTTGTGTCCGCAAGCGGGGATAGGATCTCAGCACCAGCCGATATAAGGAACAACATGTCGAATACAGGCTTTGAGATGGCTGCTAAGTTAAGGAGAAGCCATACGGTTCAGCCGCTGTTTGCTTTCATCTCTTTCGGCACTCTTCTATTCTCGTTGATAGCTCTTGACGTTGTACTTTCTTTCGGTCGTTCAGGACAGAACGTGGGCCTTGATCTTCTCTCTTGCAATCTGTGCTGGCATCGCCGAGAGAAGATATCCAGGGACACGGGCAGCGGATGCTAATCATCTCAAGTCGTCGAGAAATCTGCCATCCAGCGACATTCCTTCACGAGCTTCAAAGCTGCTAAGGCTTGAATAGAGGGCCACTCCAACATCTGAAGATCAATCATTCGTCGTCGTTACAAGTGAGATCAAAGCTTCTCCGGGCCCGCTAGGCCTCGTCCCCATCCCTTGGGCCATCCCCGCCTGGGGCCTCCGGTACCGGTCAACAATCAACCCTCTAGCTTCCTATGCTTATATATGATACCTTCTGACCCTACTGGTGCTCGCAATCTTAGTTTAGGGGTAAAATTCGAGTGCGTAATTCTCCTCATCGACTGGGCAATCAGACTCACTGTTTGCAGGCTTCCCAGTCCCACCCTGACTTTGCTCGAGTCCCGGGTTCGAGTCCCGGAGGTTGCATTGTTATTTTTGGCCTTCCTGCAGAAAAGGATTTCTTTTTGAATTTGTTTTTGAAAGATCTATTGCTGCTTTGATTGCCCTTTTCTTTTTGGTGCCTCCAGAGTCTCTCGGCTGCGTCGTGGGTGATCCTGAGGGTGGGACGGGAGGGCTGACAGAAGCGGCGGATCCGCCGCTTTCTCTCGGATTTTTGAATTGTTTGTTGGGAGAGAAGAATACTGTAAGTGATCATTATTCAACAACCCTTCTTTCTCCTCAAGACTTGAAGATATCCTCAATGCTACCATGAAAAGTTCTGTGGAGAGAGCGGAGTGAATGTGTCACGTGAGTTTTGAGATTCAAGATTAATAAAACTGGCAGCCATTAATGTTCGATTTCTTTAATTCTTTAAGGCTATCTAATAAAGGCACTGGAGAGCCTGCAAACAGTGAGTCTGATTGCCTAGTCAAGTAGTTGTGGCGTGTAGTGAGGTTCCACTGCCTTTAAAGTTGGGATCATCACGATCAACATAGGAAGAGTACAGATGGAGTTGTTCAAAATCCGCTCCTATGGCAGTATTTCCACTGCCAGCGTCCAATGAAGAATTAAACACAATATCCGTATGATACAATGAAATGGTGGTTCCAGCACGAACAAGGTGCCCAGGAACCCCAGATTGTGCCCCATTTCCGGTTTCTGGTCCATGGAAAGGACTTTCTATACAAGATACCAAGAAAACGCCGTGCCCATGCCACGCTACAAAATGCATTGACAAACAACAGGTCTAGACCTCATGCTCCCGCTGTGGTCTTCCCCGGTTTAGAAGCTCGTATCCCTCCGCAGCTGCCTCGTTCAAAAACGGTATTCGTTTCGTAAAGTTGAAGGCGTGTGCGCCGGCAGTCGAGCGGTAGCGCAGAAAGCGCTTGTAAATGCTCCAGGCGCTGAAGAAGACGACGCCTGCGATGAAGAAGCCGAGGATGAGGAGGAAAACCCAGTGGTCGCGCATCTGGTTTCTGTGTATTAGTATGATTTCTTGCCAAGAAAGTTAAGAGAATGTGGAGCAACTTACCCAAAGGATCATCTTCACATCTCCCTGGTGCCAACTGTTCCCCAAGTGATGTGTGAAGAAGCTCCAGCTATTTCCGACGTACTCGTCCGGCATGAGCACCCTCACTCTCTCCATCTCAAGCTCTTCTCGCGTCCTTGGAACTGTACTGCCCCCAATAAAACCCATTCCACTTATTTTGTTGAATCCATCACTCACCCGGCTCACAAGACCAGCGCCCAAATCAACGTTGTAGTGTCTCCAAATGATGCTCAAGAACAACGGTCCTGTGCTCCCCATTACGGTGATGTACGGCAGCATCCAATGCTTATCGTATCTCGGCAGCGCATCAATGACTCTCAAGAAGAATGGGTGGTGTGGCACTGCGCCCATGGCATCGTTGCTAATACCCGTCGGCACCGTCCTCCTCAACCACGCCGGGTACGTCAGCAGCGGATCCAATCTCCTATTGCATCCATCGTCCAGGTCGAGGTAAATGCCGCCAAAGTGTGCGAGGACAAAATACCTTATCGCATCGGCGCGCTGAATCGGGTACGTGTATCCATCAAAGGTCTCTAGAAACCATGGGTACTCCTGCGCAATGAAGTCGCGCGCCTTCTTGTCCGTCCACAGGTTGTACTCCCAATCCTTGTGCAGTGCGAGGCAGCTCTGGCGCGCCTCCTCCCAATGCGGCGGGATGGACTCGTTGACGTAGGTCTGGTGGATGATGCGGGGGATCAACTCTTTGCGGTCGCCAGTGGGTGAAGAGGACGCGGGGCCGGGCAGCTCCGCGCGAGAGATGGCGTCGGCAGAGCCATCGACGACGAGGAGGGAGAGGAGGGTCCAGACGGAGGAGACGAGGTAGATGACGATGGCGACGTTGATGAGCAGGAAGATTGCCACGGAGCGCCGCATTGTGGCGGTCGGGGGAAGTCAATTGGGCCGAAGGGAGATCGAAGTGTAAGGAGTAGGGTCGAAAGGCGAGAAGGTAAGATGGGAGAAGTGTATTTCACGGGTCGTGGGTGAAATGTCGAGGGAGCGAATCGATTAGGGGTGGAAGATGAGGACACGCGCGCAGCCGGTCAGTAGGCTGTCATTCGGATCACGATGCGCGGCGGCGTAGGGGATGCCTCGACGTCCTCGAAAAGGCGGGAAATGCAATATCGCAAAAGTCGTATTATGGGAAAAGAAAGGAAGGGGAAGGAAGAAGATAAGCGTGGTGTGGTCAAAGGAGCGTGGTGGGTGGTGAAGGAGACGGCAGCAGCGAAGGATGGAACGAGACGACGGGGCAGCGCGAGGCTAAAACGAGGCCTCCCGCACGTGTGGCCAACGACCGCAGCCTTGCACCGGCGCCAAGGGCTGGTAGGGGTACGCCTGTACCCGATTGGCGGTACCCATACGCATCCATGGCACAACCCGCTCATCTCCATCAGACGTGCATGCACTGCCGCGCTGGAGCCACGCGTTGCACCGCTTTCCTGCCCACAAATTTCCTTTTGCTTGCGGGGATCATCTTGCAAGTCGTCGCAATATGCGCCGCATCTGGATCGCTAACTCGACTTCACTGCTAGTTTCCCCTTCCCGCCTTGCCCAAGACGTCATTGTCCGAATTCCGCAAAACGCTGTCCAGGTTGGACGGTTTTGCTGTATTTCTCGCGACATGGCCGTACAAGGCTTTAATTCCCACTGCAATGATGACCGCCACTCAGTGGATTACGATATTCCAAGATAAGCCCGCCATCTAGATGGCCAGATGATCATGTCTTACATTTCTTCCACTTACAAGGCACCAGTATATACACAAATTCGCTTTCCGATACGCCCGTATACTCGCTCGAGTCCTAGTCTCGCGCTCTATCCATATGCACGATTACGATACCGTGTTCTCCAGCCGAGGGTGACAAAACAGTGGAGTCCCACAAAGACTGAAATGCGAGCAGTAGAAACGAGCTTCCTCTTCAATGCTAGCGAGAACATCTTTGAATGCTTGATGAGATACGCCCTGGACTTCATTGAACAGTGGTGCACCGCTTGAAACCCCCTACGCTATATCCACTGGAAGAGGACGACCTTGGAGTCTGTATCGCGGCCTCTTATTAGCCGTCTCGTACCTGCGGCCGCTGCTCTTCCCGTATGGCTCCACACTTGTCTTTCCTTCTTGGATGTCTCGAAAGTGACAAAGTAGCTGGCTGACGGGCAAGCTGTAACGCTCAAGAACGAGTGGATCCTGCTCTTCAACGCGAATGAGAGTATCTCTTGAAGGTCTGTTCTGCGCTCCTTCGAGTGTATATCGCTGGAGCCAGTCAAGCAAACTGTAACCTCTAAGAACTAATAGCTCTTGCTCTTCTAGGTTTCCGAGAGCATCTCTGAAGGTTTAGTTCTTATCCCTTCGAGCGTATATCACTATGACCAGCCGGGCAAACTGTAACACCTAAGAATTAGTAGTTCTTACTCTTCAAGACCGGCGAGCGCATCTCTGAACGCTCAGTTCCTTGTTTCTGCAAGTGTATATCACTTGTCTTGCCGGGCGAGCTGTAACGTCTAAGAACTAGTAGTTCTTACTCTCCAAGGCCGATGAGAGCATCTTTGAAAGTTCTGTTGAAAGCTCCATTCTCTGTTCTTCCGAGTATACGTCTGCAGCACAAAAAACAAAGAAAGGAAGAACCCGCAATCATAACTCAATGGCATCCTGCTCAGGATGTGAAGGGGGACCGATGTTAGAAGGTTTTAGGGTCATATATATACGCCTCTTTAACGTCTGAACATTAGATGTTCAGACATTGTTACCTTTTTGGTGGTCTATGCAGCTAGCGCGTAGGATCAAACAGAAGGTTTAGGCCTTACTAGTATGTCTCCATCTCTAAAACTTAGCACTACGTTCTCTGGTGCATAGAGGCGTGTAGTAAGAGCATCTTTGAAAGATCACGTCTATGCTTTGTAGAGTTTCTACTTGCGGCCTGCACACATTAATCAAGTACACTGACCAAGCTCCTTGCCTGTGTATAGAAGTCGACCTGTACTTCGATATACATCGGCGGCTTAACATGTTGTCTGCCTATGTAGATTAAGTATTGCTTCGATATAATACGCTCACCGAGATCCTACCCTGTGCGTGGAGGTTGAGCTTTGATTCAATATACACCGGCGGCTTAACATATCGTCTGCCTACTTCGATTGAGTATTGCTTCGATTTAATACACTCACCGAGATCCTGATCTGTGCATAGAGGTTGGGCTTTAATTCGATATATAAGTGCAGCTCAACTTATCCTTTGCACACATAGACCGAGCCTTGCCCCTATTTCTATCACACTCGACGACGCACTCTTAGAACTGGCGTAAGTTACCGCATTGAACCATTTCTCAGCTATATTGCACGTGAGTAGCACCAACGAAAATAGATATGATATCATTCACATTGCAATTGAACTTATGTTTGACTTGGAAACTTTTGTGTCATTCCTCTGCCTCCGGAGCCACGGGCGTTGGCTCGCGCCAACGCCCGCGTCTCTACGGCCTAGCTACAAACAAATGAACCTGGAGCTTCGGACGTTGGCATGCGAGCCAACGTCCGCCTCTCAACAGGTTGTCTAGACAGAAAAAAAAAGGAAGAAGAAGAGAATCGGCAATCACAACTCGATTGCGTCCTGCACCGAGTTGCCCGCCAATTTGAGCGCCTCGACGTCCCACTCCTCCTCCTCACTCTCCTCCCACTCCTCGGACGCCTCCTCGTCAGTCATCTCCACATCCTCCTGCACCTCCTCCACCACCTCCTCCTTCACGACCTTCTCTGCCGCGGCCTTCTCAGCCTCGCGCTGAGCCTTAGTCTTGCCATAATCCTCTCGCTTCACGAAGAGGGACTCTCTGCTCCAGAACTTGGGCACGCTTCTCGTGCTCGATCCACCACTCACGCCGAAGTTGGTGGGGTTGTACGCGCCCTGGCTGGCGCCGAGTGGCCGATAAGGCTGCTGCTGCGCGGTACCGTTGCCCTCGTTCGAGCCTCCAGAGTGGCGGAATCCGTTGCTTGACGAGTTTGACAGTCGACGCGCCTCTTCCCGCATGTGTGCGGTCTCTTTCCGATAGAAGGCAATGCTATCGTCCATCATGTCGCGCACCTTGCGCAACCTCGCAAACAGCTCCTCGTCTTGTGCCGCCTCGTCGTTGCGACGCTTGCCATTCGTCGATGGCGATTGGCTCGCCGAGCCCCGATCGTTGTATGGATGGCGACGCTTAGATGCTGGTGGCGACATTTCGTTCGTCGCGCCTTCTTGCGCTTGATCGTCCTCGTCATCCCGTCCGCGCTTCTCGCCGCTCAGCTTGCGCTTGTGAGCCTTGTCAGAATCGTCGGGCGGTGTGATGCCCATTGCCTTGAGGCGGAAATAATTCGTCCTCGTGGTGTTCGTCGTAGCGTTCAGCGAGAGAGCAGAGTTGCGCGAGAGAGCATCGCTGAATCGAGGTGCTGATGCGCCCATCATGCTGCGACCGAGGGCCTGCGACGTTGACTGTGTTGACGACTTCGGTGTGCGTGTCGACGCTCTCTTTGCTGACGTGCCGGATTCCGTCTTTCCATTCACGTGGGCTCCGACCATCTCTTCTGTCATTGGTCCATCCACGACAAGTCCTTCTGATGGAACACCTTGGTTGACTCCCTTTTGCTTCCCTTTCGACTTCGCTCCGAACGGAAGCCCATTCTTGAAATTCGCCAGTTGGCCAGTGATTCCCAACTTGTTCCTCTCTACCCTCCTTTGAACTCTGGCTTCTCTCCTTGCTGCACGTTGTGCTCTCTTCGCCTTGCTCTCTCGTTTCTTTCGACAAAGACGTGTCACTTCCTTCCAGTGAGAGCCATATCGGGTATAGAGTGTGCGGGTACGGAACTTGTCTGCAGTTGGTGAATGTTAGCAATAGTATTGAATTAAAA
Source organism: Rhizodiscina lignyota (assembly GCA_010015805.1). NCBI lineage: Eukaryota > Fungi > Ascomycota > Dothideomycetes > Aulographales > Rhizodiscinaceae > Rhizodiscina > Rhizodiscina lignyota. The sequence goes on from ML978144.1 coordinate 203,522, forward strand.
TAAAGACGACACCACATGGAGTTTTGAGGCTGAGTGAAAAGGACATACCAGCTTCCTCCCGGTCGTTCTCGGCGTTCATTTCTGATATGGTTTCCTTGGTCATTTGAGATGCCATTGATTCGATGAGGTCGTACAGCAATCCTCCTTGTTCGGGGACCATCAATAGATCGTGTACAGCTTTGTCGAGGAGCTTGTCCTTGCGCTCTTCTTGTGAGACGCGCGTGACTTCCAAGGGGAGAGCAGGCTGTGGTGCGAATGTATTCGATGCTGGAGGCTTTGGAGCCTCGGAGGTCTGCTGAGACGTCCCGAACACATTCGATGTTGGAAGCTTTGGGGCGTCAGAGGCCTGTTGAGGTGCACCGAACACATTCGATGTTGGGAGCTTTGGGGCATCAGAGGCCTGCTGAGGTGTACCGAACACAATTGATGTTGGAAGCTTTGGGGCGTCAGAGGCCTGTTGAGGTGCACTGAACACATCCGATGTTGGGAGCTTTGGAGCGTCAGAGGTCTGCTGAGAGAAACCGAATGTATTCGATGCTGGAGGCTTTGGAGCCTCGGAGGTCTGCTGAGACGTCCCGAACACAGTCGATATTGGAAGCTTTGGAGCCTCGGAGGTGTGCTTTGGTGCGGTAAATGGATTGAATGCTGGTGCCGCTGGTGCCTCGGCGGTCTGCTGAGAGAAACCGAATAGATTCGATGTCGGAAGCTTTAGAGCGTCAGAGGTCTGCTGAGGTGTACCGAACACAGTCGATGTTGGAAGCTTTGGAGCCTCGGGGGCCTGCTTCGGTGCGATGAATGGATTGAATGCTGGTGCCTCTGGAGCCTTGGCGGCCTGCTGAGAGAAACCGAATAGATTGGATGTTGGAAGCTTTGGAGCCTCGGAGGTCTGCTTCGGTGCGGTGAATGGATTGAATGCTGGTGCCTCTGAGACCTTCCGGGCTGGCAGAGAAGCTGGCTGTTGAGAGTTGGCCTGGGGGCCTTGGTGGATGTCTTTCAGAGGTGTCACTTCATCGTCCGACGATCCAGTAACGAACAAGGAGCGGTCACTCTTTGCCTTTTTGGGCGGTGGAGCTTGATCTGGCAGAATCAAACCTTTTTCGCGCGCTCTTTTGACGGGCATGCCAATTAGCACTGCTCGGAAAGTTCGCCCACCCCTCTTCGATTCGACCTTTTCAGAGAACCACTGTGCTCTGAGGCCACTGGGTCGATGTCGTATGAAGCGACGAACAGAATTGAGGTCAAGATACTCCGTGCCATCGCTGGCAGTGGCGAATCGAAATCCATGCTGTTGACAAAAGTCGTGGACATCCTCTTGACAATCGAAGCGAAGGGGTTCCAGTAAAGCTTCAGTGGTCCAGTCCTGTACATTGACCTGCCTGCCCTGTCGGAATCCCTTCCAAATAGAGCGCAGCGCCAATCTCCTCATGTTGTTGAAAATGATCTCAGCACAACAGCTCATGAGGTACGACATCTGAGCCGAGTCTACTATCTGCCAGAAGCGTGCCCAATCCTCTTGTCCATGTTCTTGGATCTTTGGTCGTTTTCTAGAAGGGCCTTTCTTGTCCAGACTATTGCTTGCCGCGTCGTAGAGCTTTAACGCGGTTTTGATTATGGGATCGTTAAGAAGATTGGATGGCAGGCTATGGATCTGGTCGTCGAGCAGCGGGTCGTGATTCATGATGGCCAGGATGATATAGTATGCGCGAAACTCGGCTTCGTTTGCTGAGTGGTATTTGTTCTTGAAATCGGTATAGTACCGCATCAGCGAGTAAAGGGCCTTCATAAGTTGCTCCAGATCTTGTTGGTGCGAGTAGTCTTCTTCCCTAATTCCACGACGGGCCATTTGGTGGAGAGATAGAATATGGAATCGAACGATGCGTTCGAAGCAATCGATTGCGATTCGTACGTCATGCAACTTGGCGACTTGCTGGATAGAGAAGTCATTGCGGATAGCCCTGGTTCGGTCCCAGACGAAAGTCTGGACTTTTGCGAAGTCTGACTTGTCGATGACTTCATCGATGAGATAATTCACAGTGCGTTGTAGGACTTTAGGAGGGCGTAGGTCCGATGGCAGCTGCTCCTCTGATCCGGCTGCTGATCGGCGAAACTTCTTGACCATACGGCCCTCGTCCGCAACTATTTTGTTGTAGCCACGACCGGCTGTTCCTGGGACCTGCACCAAGTCAATAAGTGTTTTGATGGAACGTGTTTCGACTTCGTGCTTGACGTACCGCTTCCGCAGCCCAAACATCTCTCTGAACAATTCTTCCCACGCGTTCTAATTCTGGGCACATGTCCTCACATATTCCCACGGGTTTTACGGCATCTTTTAGTGCACGGGGGTGATCTGGGTCGGCAACAATGCCCCTTCTCATAGCATCTTTGTACTCGTGCTCGTGGAGGGCTCGGAGCTGTTGGAAGACAAACGGTTAGAGAGTCCTCATATAATGTGTAGAGAACTTGTCAGAAAGGGAGAGAGGAAATGGACACTTACAGCCTCCCATCTTTCTGCTACGTTTGCATTGCTTGCGACAGCAGCGCCATTCACTCGCTCCAGCTGAACATTGCCCAAGGCACGTTTTTGTCCTTCATTGCCTTGAGCAAAGTTTCCACGCGTCTCACGCGCCAGAGGACCTCCGGGGAGCTGTAAGAAGATGGGCCGTTCCTCCCAGGTGATTGGTGCATCATAAGCGCGAAATTTAGGTCCTGGAGGACCGTGTGATGAGTTGGGACGGTCGTCGGAGCGGACTCCTCCATTAGATGGATTGCGGCCTGGTCCTCCATCAACTAGACCAAAGCGCCTCGCACGCCTCACCATAGGATCTTCAGTTGGATCTATGGGAGCATTTCCTCCCGTCAGGTCGGCGAAAGTGAGAGGCTTATCCCGGGAAATGGAAGCGGACCAGTTCCCACGCGTCCCATTCGTCGCTTTAGGGCCTCCAGGGCCGCGTGATGAGTTGGACTGATCGTCGAAGCGGACTTTCTTTTCGGACTTTGGACCAGCAGGAAATTGGGATGGTGGGTTGGAAGGTTGGTCGAAGCCACGTCGCCCTCCTCCTTTTCTTTTGTCTCCTCTCGCGCCACCTCTCGCCCCACGCCCACGAGCAGGCTGGGACGACATTGTCGTTGGGTGAAGTGGTGTTGTCAAGTTTGTGATATTCTCATCCGCGCCAGGCAGGTCGAGGGTTCGAAAATATTGGGTAGTTGAGGCCAGCAGTGGTTGGCGACGGTGGAAGATGGGTTTCGGAGGTTTTCGAAGGGTGTGGTGGTGTTCGTGGAAATTCTGAAGAAAGAACGCGAGCTCGAACTCAGAACGTCAGGAACAATGGTTATTGAAAGTGGCCCAAGCTCCCAGTCACGTGGGCGCGTTTGCGCGCCGACCCTTGGCGTTTCCTGCCCCGCTCTACCGAATCGGGCGAGAAGCTTGCTCAGCCAGCCAATCACCGCCTCTGTCGACGCCACCACGTGCCGATGCTCGCGATCCAGCCACGCGGTTTAAAAGTTTAAATAGGCATGTGTTGGAAGCTGAAACATGCAATTTTGATGGGGGTTTTGATGGAAAACTCTGCACGATTGCGCGCTCGGACTCGGAGAATTAATCGCTGCGAAATATGTGCGGTCGTATGTACCAACACCGCCAATTGAAGCGTATTGGACATGGTGGAGGCGAGATACAAATTTCTTCTACGGAGCATTCTTTTATTCTACCTTGCATCGGAGTAACATTTACTATATTCTTCTGCAATCGCATTGGTGCCGCGTTTAATCTGCATTCGAGGGCTTTCCTAACAAGCACTCTACGATGAAAAGAGTTCATGGAGGTCCTGGCGAAGAATGGAAACCCTCGTAATAAACCTTCATCTGAGTTTCTCACAAGTCGGTTTCCAGATTATATTCTAAGCTCACTTTGATACTGCTTCAATGATGCTTTCCGCCACCGTTTTCGTATAACAATGTACGCTCGTGATCTGCAATCCCGCTTGGTCCAACAGAGCCTCCCATTGGCTTCGGGTCCGCTCCTGAGCCGCTAGGGCGACCATCATTGTGAGGTCGTATTGCGTCGCGTGCCAATGAGCACCGATATCAGGGAGTACCATCTCATCAATCAAAATCATGGAGTCGGAAGTCATGCTTGCAATCAAATGCTTCAATATCAGAATGCATTTATCGTCAGACCAGTCATGGAGAACATTGCGTAGATAGTAGAATTTGGCGCCTAGTCGTCAAGTGTCAGCAAAATTTCATGGAGTAGACAGAGGTTCCAAACCTTGCACGGGCTGTGGATCGAAGAAATTGTGCGCAATTACTTCAATCGTCTCTGGCACATTAGCTTGTTCAACAACTTCCTTCAAATCCTGCAGCACGACACGTCCAGTCAGCTGTGGATGACTCTCTCGCAATGAAATGCATTGATGACCGATGCCGCCACCAACATCGACGAAAACGACTCGCTCCGAATCAACATCTTGGCTTTTGAGAGAAAATGGATAAGCATCTAGCCATGAGCGCTTTCCGGAGTGTGACACAGCCATGTAGTCGCTCATCCAGGCCATGTGCTGTGGATTCTGTTGCATCCACTGAAAAGTTGTGAGCTCTGTGTTCCAGCCTTGCTGATACGGAGTATGTTTGATGTCTGTGATCTCGCGGTAGCTATTTCTCTGTAAGAACGATGGCAATGCCTGGAACGCAGCGTTGACGTTTTCAAAACTACAATGCGGTATTAGTGTTGGGTTTTCCAAGCAATTACTTCAATGGCCGTGTACTTGTGCAGCACACCAGCGCGAACATCGACAGTGGCGAGATTCTGCGTCGCTTTAATGCAGCGGAATGTGTCGGGGCCTGCCTCTTGTATCATACCCATGGATGCCATATAGCGAAGAATTCGGCCTGCAGGAACTGGTCATTTGTTACGATTCCAATGTGATCCAGACTTCGACATACGCAAAAGCGGAGGTGCTGCGTTCACTTTCTCTGCGATTTCACCAGTTGTGAGAGGCTTTGAGCCTGCCGAGATGATCTCGAAGAGCTTCAACTCTATGCCGATCCGTATAACCGCCAACCGGAGATTCTAAAGGCGCAATTAGATGGGGGTAATGTGCAGGAATTGCTTTCGAATAAGATAACTTACATAGTAGTTCACTCTTTCGAAAGTATCTTGGGGCCTTTCAATATCATACGCCAGATCTCGCAAGGAATCAAGTAACTGCTTTCGCTCAGATTCGTCTGCTGATTGAGCGACTCGTCGGACTGCTTCCGTCAAAGCCTCCATGCTACGGGGATATATGATATAAAATGTATCCAGCCAATTTAGGATACAAATAAAAGGAGATAGCCTCGGAATAACGAGAATGAGAAGGAGATTGGCTACTTATACCACGTGGACTCAGGCGGCGAGGCAGTCTGAGCAGAACTTGGGATCATATGTACAATAAGGCATGATTGAGACGAGCCGACTCCTTAGAATTAGAATACGATCCTTGGGAGCATCCAGTCTCTCCGAAAGGCACGTTTCCGGTCCCCGCGCTTCACCGTTCTCGTTAAAGTGAAGGGTGCGTGCAGACGAACGAGCCTCTCTTCTGATGACGTTCCTGCCAAGCGAACTAAACCTATTAGGCTCAGACCAAATATGGTTTAGCGTTGATCTGCTAGTGTATTCCCTGAAAAGCGCGTTATTTTTCTCTTTCGCCCGCTCCAGCTCTGTGTAAAGAAATCATCGTGAAGCCGATAACTTTGAACGCCAAGATGGGCCAACTCATTATTCTTTAGCTATACGCAGTTGTGAAACTCGTCACTTCGATGGGTCTGTTAGAATTTCTCAGCCAAGCAACGCTTGCCTCGCTGGCGTCACCAGGGGATGAGACAATCGCCGCTCACATCCGGAGTCCCATGTCATCCAATCCAACCTTTCCGGCTCGGTCTCGAACTTGCTCTCTTCATCATAAGTCCAGTCATTACTTTCTGTTACCGTACAGCTTCATTGCCTCCTCATTCTGTTGATAAAATGTTGAAAATCTGTACTTGGATTCGCCATCGTATTGCGCCAGTTCCTCAAGTGCCTGTTTTCCTTCTCGCTCAATCGTCGTCCGAATTTCTTCAGTGCGTGGAGTTATGCTACACTCGAAAGGCTGAGGTCGCATATTGAGGCCGTTTCTACTCAGTTTATCAGTGTCTGGATCGCTTGATACGGAGCGATTTGCATAACTGCTCGCTCCCCTTTATCCATGGGACAGAGGCTTACGTGTAATCGAAAATATCTAGCTCAATGAGACTCCCATCTGGCCGTTTCTTTTTCTGGATGTTGAATCCCCACAGCAATCGGGCAATGGTAATCCATGTCCCCTGTTCTGCAAGTGCCTGTCCGGGACAAACTCGCCGCCCCCATCCAAACGTCATATATCCCCTTTCTCCTGGAAATGGCCTATGATCCGGATCGCCATGCAGGTATCGCTTAGGGCTAAACCGATCAGGATCCGGGAAATCGCGTTCGTTACGATGGATCGCCCACACATTGCCTTGGATCCAAGTGCCCTTTGGAATCAACCAGCCCTTGTAGTAGTCATCTCGGGTGGGCGCGTGCGGCTGGCCTCCAATGATAGCAACAGATCGCCAACGAAAGACCTCTTTTACGAAAGCACTCACATATGGCAAGTCATCGTCGAATTGTGGACTTCGACCTGGTCCGACGACACGGTCAAGCTCTTCCCATGCAGGTATCAATGTTTCTGGAAAACAGCAACATGCTAAAACGAACGTTATAAGCGTGCTACTACTCGTGTCGCTACCTGCCCCGAATAGATTGCCGGATAACGAAGAGATCTCGTCCTGTCGAAGGTCGTACGACGTTTTCTCGCGGAACAAGAATTTTACGAAGCTTTCGTCATGACCTGGTTTCTCTTCGGCTTCTGCTGCCAGGGCATAAAAGAAGCCAAATCCCCGTTTACGGCCCAGGCCATGCTTCCACGGTGCAATACTCGTTGGAAATTTCGCAAGGAACGGAAAGGTCTCCATAAGCATTGGGAATTTCTTCCCGGGCACATTCAGGTCTGCAGCAAGATGCATTCCTGCGATTACCTCGGTGATGATAGGGTCCTCGGACGAAGCGACTCGCCTCCCGAAGCCGACAATTGAAACAACACTTGTTGCATAGCGTTCGAAGTGCTTCACGTAATCCTCCGGTGTGGACAAAAGATCCAACGCTACCAGCCGGCTCTCGTTGTTTTGAAAATCTCGAAACTTTCGGACTGCTTGAATGCCGACTCCTTGGTGCATCAGTTTTCGATGGACCCGCCATCGATCGTGTTGTTCTGGAGTGAATGTGTACATGTTGACAAGATTCGCTTGACCATTGCCAAGTTCAGCGAATACAAGCATTCTAGGACGTGAGGAGTATATCCCCGCTCTCTTGTCGAAAATTTCCGATGCAGCCCAAGCATCGTTAATCCAAATGGTGGGATTTCTGCACTTTTGTGAGCGAAGGGAAGAAGTTATTTCGACAGGCCGATGCAAACCTTCCAATCCAGACCGTTATCAGTGGTGAATTGTATTCCTTGGACAAATGTTCGAACCATATCCACGGCTTGATATCAGGCAACATGAACGTATTTCCAATCACGGGAAGTGGAAACGGCCCAGGTGGCTATTCCAGCGTTAGCTTCCCGAGCCTGCAATTGCTTTGGAGGAATATTTTTACCAATTTCGAGCGTAACCAAAGTATATATCCATAGTCTATTCCTGCAACAAATATTGCAATGAAAGCGATCAATCCAACGATACTCCAAGGTCCGAAATATCTCAGAAAGAATTCGGAATTTACCATTGCGTTCAGAGCACGTCCTCTCTCAAATGATATAGTTTCTCTTGGCTGAAAAATACCAGTATTCACAGTTGAATAGGGAATACCTCTTTACGAGAAGCGGAAAGGGAACAGAATCGGCTCGATATGAGAGATATGCTCGGTAACCGGTTGCAAATGAATTGCCGAACTTGGTGGATGAACTGGAACCTCTCCCACCAATCACAACCCGCCTCCACAATTTCCCACCACTCCTTGTTCAACTCTACTTCAACCTCATTCGCGCCAACTCCGTGCCTGCTTCATCAATGCAACGCTCGAAATAATTGCTTTGCCGGGTAGGCAGACGGCATCTGTTCCCCATTCAGCTAGAGATCAGCCAGGATCGCACGCTAATGTTCCATTCCACTCACCCGCAATGCGGCTCGCGAAGGTTTCTCATCTGCTCACGCGCCACTGAGCTGCCACGTTCTCCCAAATGGACATGGTTTCGTGCATTATTCCAGCTCGCTTCAAGAATTGATACTTCAATGCGGGGAAGATATATGTGGGGAAGCATGCTCTCCTTGTTGTTACTCCTTGTCTTTACGCGGCAGTTATATGGGATCGGCAGTGGGGTGGCAAGCATTGGCCCTTTCTCTTTTGCATCTGGACCATTTTCTCGTGTCTAAGGATGTTTATTAACTCTTTCGTTTCATATGACCGGATATAAATCTTCAGCTCTCTTTCGTTATCTCGTAGTCAAGGACAAAGAGCCAACCAAGGAATCACGATGGCGCCACAGCAAGAGCTTCCGTTCAGAGCGCACTGGAAATGTCTTTTGGCATGTACTCTAATATCGATGAGTCCGTTCCAATATGGTGTCGATTTCGGAATCATCGGCGGTCTCCAGGCCATGATCGGTTTCCTGGAGGTGTTTGGTGAGAAGGACCCGTCGTCGCCCATCGGTTGGAACATATCATCTGGAAAGCAACAGTTGATCTCTTCATTAATGACTCTGGGGGCATTTATTGCGTCCGGCACGGCTGGATTTACAGCTGCTTATATCGGGCGAAAGCCATCGTTATGGGTTGCCTGTGTAGGCATTTTCGTTTCAACAGCGGTCATGCAAACGACTTCCAGTATCGGAGGCTTATATGCCGGGAGACTTATTATTGGCCTGGCAAATGGACTTCTCATGACCCACTCGCAGTTGTACATTCAGGTATGAAATCGTTATTTTCAATGTGTTCTGGAGCTGCTCTAACTCCGCACAGGAGTGCATCCCTGCCAAATATCGAGGTCTATCAATCTCTGTCTTCCAGTATTGGACTTCAATTGGGACCCTAATCGGCACAATTGTTGATAACTTCACGTCCAAAATCGACGGTCGGCGATCGTACACCCTTCCACTCGGAATTGTCTACATTGTGCCTGGGCTCTTGACCTTTGGGATGCTTCTGATTCCAGAATCCCCTCGTTGGCTCCTTGAGAGAGGAAAAGTAGACAAAGCGCGCAAGTCTCTTCGATGGCTGAGACCGAAATCTGTGAATATCGAGGAAGAATTCGTTGAGATGCAGCTGGCGCTTGAATCGGAGAGGTCTCTTCATTCCGGTATCGGATTCTGGGATCTATTTGCCAATCCGATCGATCGTCGCAGGACGATGCTCTCTGTTATTGGTATCACCACTCAAGCTGCGTCGGGTGCTATGTTCATGATAGGTGAGAAACATCGTATTCTTGGTTTCGAGTCTACCCCTAACAATCATCAGCATATGGCACGTATTTCTTCGAAATGGCCAACATCGGAAATGCATTCGAGAACTCTTGCATTCTCACAGCCATTGGAGTGGTTGCGATCATTCTGAACAGTCTTGTTGTGACCAAGATTGGTCGGCGACGAGTTTTCTTAATTGTCGGCTTAACCATCTGCGGCGTAGTGCAGCTCATAATGGCTGCCGTATACACAGTCCATCCTGGAACAGTATCAACAGGCAGAGCTGTCGTGGGATTGTCAATCATTTATATTGTCGCATACAACGGCATGATTTCCTCATATGCGTGGCTTTCCGGCGGTGAACTGCCATGTCAACGCCTTCGGTCATATACGTTTGGTTTGGCGGCAGCGGTCGGGTTCCTGGGAGCTGTAAGTCGTACCATGAAATACAATCCTCCCCAAACTCTAACAACGAATAGTGGCTGGCGACATTTACAGCGCCGTACTTCATCAATCCAGACTCATTGAACTGGGGTCCCAAATACGGCTACATCTGGGCGCCATCTTGCTTTGTTACAGCGATATGGCTCTGGTTCTTCTTCCCCGAGGTGAAAGGCCGCACACTGGAAGAGATCGATGAACTGTTCGAGGCGCGCATACCTGCACGGAAGTTCCGCACATATGAGACTGCGCGCAGGGGTGTAGTTCAAGCCAAGCTCGAGTTAGATGAGAAGTCTACTGTGGAGAGGATTGAGCATATTGAACCAAAAACCACCGCTGAGAAGGTGTGGACGGATCCGAAGGTATGATTTGCTGCTTTTGTTGCGAGGGCCATGTTAACAGTTATTCCAGGCAGTTGCGGAGACAGCAGTCAACATTGCATGAGCCTTGAGTAAGTTCGGGAATCTTAATTCTAAGGGACAATTCCTTTAAGGCAAGAATCCATAAGAGCAACCTACCTTTGGTGTTCGTGCAAGTTGAGGAAACACGCTCTTCATGGGCATGGCAAGCAGCGGACAGAATCGAGGAGTATATGAAGATGCATCAACTCATACATTGAACAATATTAATCAAAGTTTTGAGGTCAATTGCTGCCTCTCTAATTTCTACAAATGTGCGACAGACTCCGAATTTACACTTGTCCCTGTGTTAACTTCTGCTCGGACATCGTCGAAAACAGCTTCTGCATGCTTCCCGGCATCATGCTGGAATATCCAATCCTCTCTTGGGAGTTGAATACTTTCTGGGTGTTTCTTTGCATGTTCCCAATCCGTCTTGTGCCACATATCCCGCGTCGTTTCACCCGTTTTCTGCACTCCCTTTACGCGCTCGTATCTTATCCTCTCATGGATTCGTACACCCTCAGGAACAGCATCTTTACCTGCCCGCCTCAGACATACCGCAATAGTGGCACCATCTTCCAGTGCTTGTGTCGCTCCTTGAGCGCTGGTCGGTAAAAATGGGTGCGCCGAATCTCCGAGAAGAAGAATTCTACCCACAGGACTCACCCAGGTAGGTAGCGGATCTCGGTACACCAGCTTCCAGTCTACAAGTCGCTCCTCGGGCGTTTTCGAGACAATTCTCCAACACATTTCATCCCAGTCGCGTATCGCCTCTTTCACTTCGCTCAGCTTGCCAGGAAAACTCCAAGACTCGTCAATATCGTGCTCGTCCGGATGTGTCAGGACCCAACAACAATCGCTGCCGTTCTTGATCGTCGAAAAGAGAAAGTGCATATCAGGTCCTATCCAGCCATTAAATGTATCACCGTTTTCGCAAAATTGCGCTGTTTCGGGGTCCGCGATCATGTCCTTGTTTGAGAACCACGCGCGCCAAACTGCGTACCCGCTCGACTTGGGTTTGTCTTCGAATCCCAGGACGGCTTTACGTGCTTTCGAACGCACGCCATCAGCAGCGATTACGAGGTCTGCGGAGATTCGCTCTCCACTGTCGAGTATAATGCCGGATTTCTCATCATCCTCGAAGTATTGTTCTATTCTCCGGTCCAAATGGATTGGAATTCCCAGCTCGTCACGAGCGTAATCGAAAATGACTTGATGCAGCTCTCCTCTATGGCCATTGAAAACTGGTGAAGTTTCATCCCATCCTGGGTTCTTCTGATTGATAATGATTTCGCCAGTATCATATTTCCGAATGTTGAAGCCGTAAGATCTCAAGTCGATACTGAGAGTTCGCATCCGCTGAGCAATTTCACCGTCACGCTCTCCCCAGCGGTAGAAAATACGTCCAGCATTTGGACCGAAGGAGATAATATCACCTAGTTGCTTCAGTTCAGGAAATGCTTCGTATATCTCGACGTCGTGGCCATGGCGGTGGCATTCTATCGCAGCTCCGAGACCTCCAAAGCCTGGTGATCTTTAGATTAACTATCTTATTCCATCTGGGCAACTGATTTTTGGTGTAGAGCCTACCCGCTCCGACAATAATGATCTTTATGCCTGTCTTTGCGTTCTGCATGTTTGCAATCCCTCTCAACGTACCGCAGTCTCAAAGAAGGCTTTCAAAATTTCCAAATTTCAAGTGGCGCAACCTTGACGTTCTCAAAAGTCCTCGGCCAAATGCAAGGTACGTCCAAATACCATCTAAAATCGCCATATTGCTAGCCGGCAGATCTCATATTGAGGATCTGCCGATATACTGGAGAAGCATATGATCTCCGGTGTGGGGTCGTGTATGTGGGGTTGCTGGGATTTATGTGGGAGAGGGCTCAAGAGATGCTTGGGAAACCCCTGAGCCGTTGATGCAGCGGATGCGCCAATTCTGGAAGACAAATATGCGGCTCTTCGTGTTCAGCCTCTCTCTAACATTCGGCAAATACAGATTCGGCGCGCAAGAGCTGTTATCGACTGGCTCTCGCAGCAAGCGAGGGCGAATATCAACTCCCCGGCCCAAGTCACCCGTGGCATCATCCCGTACTCTCCCGAGATAATGGACGAAGGAGCAGTGGGGTCATTTAAATCCAACAAACGGAAACATAGTTCTATTTTCTGACAGCGGGCTTTCGACATGACGTCTCACTCGGAGTTTGGTCTGGAGACTTCGGGGCTAGATGTAGCGAAGACCTTCGCCAATCAGATTCAGGGCAGAAATGGTAGTAGAATATTCCCTTCACTTGTGGAAAGATGAAATAGTGCTAATTCACAGTACAGTTGTTATAACGGGAGTAAGCCCGAACGGAATCGGCGAAGGAACAGCAATAGCATTTGCGTCCCAGAAACCCAAAACGCTCATTCTTGCGTCGAGGACAAGATCAAAAGTTGAAGATGTCGCATCAAACATTCACTCTAAATACCCCGATGTTGATGTTAGAATCGTTATCGTCGATATGTCATCTCAAGAATCGGTGCATCAAGCAGCATCGGAAATCAGCAGTATGATCTCAACACTGGATATCTTGATCAACAACGCCGGAGTGGTGATCCAAGACCGAAGATGGACACCAGAGAAAATAGAGTTGCAATTCGCCACAAACCACGTCTGCCCCTTCTTGTTCACAAATTTGTTAATGCCATTGTTGTTGAAGGCCGCGAAAGAATCAGACACTCCAGGCGCAACCCGTATCGTCACACTATCTAGTGCCGGGCATCGTTTATCCCCCATACGATTCCACGACTACAACTTCGAAGGGCATCCAATACCGCCTGAAGAAGAGCATATCAAGGATCTGCCCCCCGCATTTGTTAAAGCCCGAGACGGATATCCCGGGTTCATCGCATACGGTCATTCGAAAACAGCGAACATACTCTTCGCTCTTTATCTCCAGGAGCATCTGCGTGATATGGGCATAATGTCATATACCTTGCATCCAGGAGGTATGTCACTGAGAATATTTGGACTGGCGAGACTAGCTGACGGCTTTGTACAGGAGTATCAACCGATATGAGTCGAAACTTGGACGAAGAAGGTGCTGAAGCGATCAACCGAACGTCGAAATATTGGAAAACCCCGGATCAAGGCTCTTCCACTACGCTGGTGGCTGCTTTAGATCCGGCATTGAACAGTGAGTAACGCTGCATTGGAGTGATCCGAGATACTGACGCGATGTTTACAAGATCCCGTCGGGTTGTTTCTAGATAACTGTCAATTCAAAGAGCCTGCAGCTCATGCTACTAACCCAGACGCGGCAAGACGGCTGTGGGCACTGAGTGAAGAACTTGTCGGGGCCAAATTTACACTGGGAAGCAAGTTATAGATTTCAGCTATCTGTGTCTCGATATTCAAATTTCCCCTAAAGTTTGTTTGAACACCCGGTCGATAGGTGCGAAAGATCGTCGACGTCCAAAACAAAGCCTTCAAGTGTAAAAGACATAGACCATCCATAATCTTCATAGAGATGAGCATACAGAAAGGCGAGTTTCGAGATTTTTTACAATCATTACAAAGATACTGAGAGTGGAGCGTCCATTGATTTGAACAGCTAAACACAGTGCTCGGTCGCGAGGCAGTATTTTCGAGGGGGCGTTGCATCGTCTCGCTGTTAACAATTCAATTCGGAAATAGACTTAATTCTTCGGAAGTCCAAGACCCTCGCGTCGAGACGTGGACGCAGGATCTAAGTACGGTACTTCGCCAATCCCCGAGGCTCTTACTCCAATCCGGACACCACCGACCAAATGCGTATCGGGCTAAAACCAGTATGTCAGTATCGAGCTCGCAATTGAAGCATACAATAGTTAACATACCGTGGCAGCGTGGAGCGTGCAGACATTGCTCCAGATTGCGCATGCTTGGTTTGTCCAGTGCATGCGAGCAATGCCGTCGTGATTCCGAGTGATTAGTCGCATGATATAGTCGCGGATCATCTGGTCCTCGTAGTTGTAGACATCGTTGATCCTGCTGACGTGAAGTCCGACACCCGCGAAGACAGACTTCCAGCCTGTAACGGGGTGTGTTCGGATCACCGGATGCGATGGAGCGAATTCATAGTCTTTGTTTAGCGGGGACCCTGTATAAATGAGAAAAAGCTCAAATAATCCACAGTGGCAAAGGGATAAAGACCTCTTGGCGACATTACTTCGTATCCGCCAGTCTCACATGCGCTCTGGAACACCGGCTGCGCGCATGTTGCTGTGAGAGTCTCTAGCCATGATCGGAAAGCTGGAGACATGCGGTCATAACTTCACCAAAGTCATCAGTGGGTCGGAATATTATTCATATTTGAAGAGATGGACACTTACAGTTCGTAACCTGAGCACCACAGCGTATCTCCTCCGGCCGGGGGTGTATCTTGCATCCTCAGGAAACTGAAGTCTGAAGGACAATTCTCGAAGAGACCTGTATGAAGCATTAATATCACAAGTAAATAAACTGGCTGCATTCATTTGAACTGACTGTCACTATGCCATTCCCTTGCGAGATCCCTGGGCTCTCCGTTGCTGCCTGGTCTGCCCTTCATCGTCTTGTAGAGTTTCTTCATCGCCTCGGAGTTAATCACGTAGCTGTGAAGAATTATTAGCTGTAAATTGCGCCCTGAACAGATTGTCGTACATGTTCTCATCTGTTGTTCCGTCTGCCATTGGAATGTTGTTGGGATCCCTGTACAGCGGATGAACATGCAGTCCATTCTCGTTCGGCCTTCCTGTCAGCTTGCCCAGCAAGTCTGTGACGTGCTTCTGCTCTTCGACAGTAAGGTCATCTTGAGGTGCACGGAAAAAGACAACACCACGCTCGCAGATTGTGATTCCAAGATCTCGCAGTTGATCTTCGGAGTTTGGGGCATTCAACATGTCCTTGATTTTTGCTGTTGGGTATTCGCGGCCAATTATTGGTGTTACATCTACGTACTCGAGATGATCTATTGATCCCGAGCTTTTAAGAGGTTCCCGCTGAAGTTTTGTTGCGCCGTTACTGTGGCCATTGGTGCCATTCGTGTCGTTTGTGTCCTGGCCCATGATGAACGTATTTCCTTGGTACAAAATGAATTCGGAGAGTTTTGCGAATGCTGTATTACTGTACTTGATACTTAAAGAGCTGATTGATATATGAAAGACATTGCAACACTCGAAATAGTCCCGGCAGTTGTTAATAGCTGCTACTCCCGGAAGGCTATTAGCGGCATCCCGCTACAGTGGGGCTATATTGATGGAGGTGCGGGGTATTATTTTGAGGTCACTGGTGTTGCTCGCGGTAGCATTTGACAAAACGGGTTGTATAGACCCGGAGAATGCGCGTAAAGGCGCAGGCGGCAGTTGATAGTCGCAAGTGCTTCAGAATGCTTGGTTCGGAACTCGGCATGCAGCCGGGGACACTTGCAACCCATGTCCATCACCTTATTTCAACTGCCGAATGCACCGTATTTGAACTCCATATGCTGAATCACACGTGTCGACATGAAGGAATTGATTGTGACACACCACTAATTCTGTGATTCGAGTCCCATTGCTGAAAAAGGTCCGAACAAACTCTCCTTGCACCAAACTGCTTGGCGCGCGGAAGCTCACACCCGTTCAACGTGATCAGCGGGTGCCTTTGAATCCATTTCGACGTGGTATGCTCTGGCCTTGTCAGGGTCTTTGCCGACGACCTCAGCAGCGAGTCCTTCGACGCCGACACAAATGTAGCTCTTGAACTTTCGGGCCGGGACCTTTTCCTCAAACATCTCGTGGATCTCTTCCAAAGTACGATCGCGTGTCTCAGGAAGGAAAAACCAGGTGAAAATTGCAAGGACCATATTGCTCCCGAACCAGATATAGCCGTATTTCGCGCTCCAACCGAGACTGGCAGGGTTGATAAAGTATGGAGCCGTGAATGTGCCCAACCAATTCCCTAAGAAATTCATGGCGGTGGCAAGACCGAACACATAGGCACGGAATTGGTTGTTCGGGTATTCTCCACCGAGGAGCCAGGCGTACGGAGCTGTGTGTGAAATCGTAAGTGGCCATGTAACATTCTGGGGCTCAAAGACGTACCATAAGCAACGTAGGAGAAGGTAAAAAGCGTTATGAACGCCACAACAACTCTTCCCGCCACATCAGTGTTTGGCGATACCGACCATGTAATGGCAGGAACGAGTTGACAGATCCCACAAGCAAGAACCCCCACCAGCATAATGTTACGCCGGTCAACATAGCGTACAAATGTGATACTGACCAGAACGCCGAGTAATCCGAAACAGGTGACCATGATTGAGTATCCAAAAGGATTCTTTACACCAGCTACCTGCAGGAAATAAGTGGTATAGATGTTGACCCATGATGATCCTATTAAAACTCATTAGTGCAAACGATTATAAATGCAAAATGGGTACGAACCGTTTGCAGCATGAAAACAGATTACACAAACAGAGAGAATTGTCCTGCGGCGATTGGTTCCCCGCCACATGTCGATGAAGAGCGCCTTTTTGTTCTGCTCCAATTGCTCTCTCGTTGAACCGCGAATCTCATTCAATTCTGCCTGCAACTCAAGCTCATTGATCTTGGAGTTTCTCAGCCTTCGAAGGGAATTCTCCGCCATCTCCTCCTTGCCCTGCACCATGAGCCAACGAGGTGTCTCAGGGAAGAATATCATCAGGATTGACTGAATGGTAGGTGCCGCAAAGAATATTGCCAGTGGAATTTGATATGCCCGCCGACTGTCGAGAGTGTGTGTGCCAAAGTCGACTGATGCGCCAACGACAGATCCAATGGAGAGCTGGGACTGATACACGGCGAAAACGATGCCACGTAGATGAGCAGGGGCGACTTCGTGGACGTAGAGCTGAGAGAAGGTCAAGAACCATCCTACCGAGATTCCTGTCTGATGTTAGAGACTTTTTGATATCCGTCAGAACAAATACGTACCAAGGATAAGTCGTGCAGCATATAGAGCACCGATGCTCGTAGTGCCTAGCATAACTGCTGTCGCGACGGCATTCAGAATTGATGCCGTCCACAGTCCGGCCTTGCGGCCAAACTTGCTGCTGAATGGCCCTACCAGCAATGAGGAGACGAATGTGCCAATGGTCATGAGGGAAGAGATGAGTTGCTGGACAGTTGGCTTGCAATATGGTTAGCGAGGAAGCAGATAAATAAGAGTCGAGTGGAGTACATCTATGTTCCATTTTTTCAGCTCCGGTGAGTAGTACCCATAAACCTGGAGGAATCCAGGCATACTACGACTTGTCAGTGTGATCGTATATTTGAGATATGTGATTTCGCATACGATATAAACCCGCCGACAAGTGCATAATCAAGGCCTAATAATAATAATAATCAGCCTTGCTTGTGAAAACAGCAAGATATGTCAGGACTGTTGCATACCATATTGAAAGGTAGGTATGGTCGCAACGAAACAAATGAGTAAACATTTGATGTGGCTGCGCACATCGAGCTTAAGGGGATTCGCAGAGATTGCGGCTCCAACCATGATCGAATTGTGCTTGGTCGATCTACACGGCTAACAATGGGAACGGAAGTGTGCCGCTGACCGGCATGAGATGAAAGAGTGGAAATCCAAACATCTGGACAGGACAAAATATACTTTATGGTTCGCAAGCATCTTGACTTCCGGATGAGAACCAGGGGCTGTACATGCCAAGCTTGGGGTGCATAAAGTTCTGAGCTATGGGGACTGTGGAGGTGCGGAGGCGGGTCGGCAGTTAGTACACGAACCAAAATCACTGGCCGAGTGACAGCGATGAGGCTGCATCCGCGCAAGGTTGGCTGCTGTTAAGTTTTGTAACCTTAACAGGGTGAGGATGGATACAACCGGTACTGACGACTCAGCAACATCCTGTCTTGGACTCGGCGACGTGACGATCTTCGTACTGGATTCGGGGGGGTTAACTTACGCGCCTGGAGAGCGATATCATGGCTTACCATACTCTGAACTGTACGTGCGCTCGAAGTAGCGAGGCATATCTATGTATACTGAGGCAGCGTCAGGTGTCTCGTGTCCACTGCTTTATGAACTTTCCCTTTGACCCCTTTTAATTGAGTTATGTTATGTTGCTAAGTTCTCCGCTCCGACTCTCATTCCATTTTCTACATCCGTTGAATTTCCGACTTTTAGCCGTAGTCATCGAATTCATCCTAAGATTTGCCGAATTTCGTCATTTTTTTAGAGCTCGATAACTGGTCGCCCCCTTTATTATTGTGCAGCCTTTGAATATAACGATGTTCAACAGCACCCAATCAACGGATTCTTGATCAGTGCCGAAACCAACCCTTCACAATGCAGAGTAGCATTTATCAAGCTGAGGATCCATATCGTTTACAACTCTCTATGAACCAAAGCTGGCCGCTTATGTCCTCATGCGTTCCTAAAGATCCAGGTATATCCAACTTATTTGATCATTTCGCCGTACACTTCGCTGAAACCTTTCAAACGACCGTTATGTCAGAGCAAAGCAGTTATCGTGAACGCAGATTCGGTGTATGTCCGAGTATGACGATGACCTCCGTATAAATCTCTTCCTCTCGGTGAAGAGATCTAGTAGGGAATTGCAGTGATACAATCTTGGATTCTGGGATTATTGTCATGTTCACGTTATATTCTTAGTGAATGTGGCCGGATATGCTGATAATACGATTGGAATGAGGCAGCACCTCACATGTGGGAGCTGATGACTGCAGCATCCTGACGACAACAAGATTCATTCAATGCATTAAATATCGATCTTACAAAGCAGAAAACAACACCGGCAATCGTAATGTCATTGCCGTTCCATTGGATACCTCAGCACTTCTCCAATTCAAATGGAGATAAAGTACCTGCTCTCCTCGGGCAGTCAAACCTTAAGGGCCACGTGAATGCCCTCTGGCATTCAGTTCGAGCGAAGGGACTGAGTGGGTAATGGAGCTCTTTGCATACAAAGCGGAAAAATTAGCTAGATATTTGGACTTCTTTGGGAAGACAGGCATGGCACCTGGCAAGATGCAAAATCTGCACTCCGAGATAAGAGGTATCCGGACTGAACCTCTCTACCTTAGAGCATGAGCGGCACGAAGAGCAAGGACCATATTTGGAATGGTTCTAGAACGCGGCGCTCTGGATTTGATGCACACACAGACGATGTGAGCGACAATCCCAACATCCTAGGCACCTTAGCGTGACAAATGTTGGCGTAAAGATGAACGCTACTCCCTACATGGCCCGTCTGTTCGGCACACTGGTTTTAGTTCCATGTCATGAAGGAGGTCAGCTGAAATGCCCTCGTAAGTCCGGACATTCCGGCCGGCTGTTTGCAGAGTTGCGAGACGCAATCGCACAGTCGGCCGCCCACTCTCTGACCGCTTCATCAAAATTGTTGTAGTATCGTGCAGTGCTTGATCGTACCAAGACTTGCAAGACCTATGCACATTGAGCTTGTCTTGTCCAGGAAGGAAATCGCTATTCTTCGTGTGTCCCACGAATTTTTTGTTCTCCTGGAGTCGTTTAGGATTCATGAAATCTGCGGATTTCGTGAACATAGCTTCATGTCGTCTCAAGGTGCCATGGAATTTCATTTCACACATGAATAACTTCCACAAGGCTGAATTCCTGTCTCCTGAAGGTAATGCTGTGGACATTAACCACACTAGCGTTTCATAATGACCAGCCAATTCTTTCATTTAGCGGTCGTCTTGCGTATACTGAGTTGTAGTGTTCTCTCTATGAACACACCTCATCTAGTCTATATTCATATTCCTACTATCTATTCCATTCATCATCACTTTCTCACCCTCCAGCCATTCACTGTACTGACTATATTTCCTTTATTAGGCATCTCTGCGAGTCCATCACAAGTTCTGCCGCAATGCTATCAACGAATCCAATGTTGGACGAAGGAGATATTCATTACAGATACTCAGGCATGGTTGTTGAATGGCAATGATGGCGGTGCTGGGAGCATTATTCTGAGAGGGAATACTCTGGATACGGCGAGTTGAGGAGGCGGCTTGGCGGATTTAGGCGAAGACTCGAAAGGGAACTGGCCGACAAAAAGCTTGGTCGACTTGAACTATGCTTGAATTTGGGACAATAGCCGTTAAGAATAGCGAAATTCAGCACCTCCGATATTGTCTGGTGCGCTCTCAGTCGGTTTTCTTTAACCTAGATTGCTTAATTGCATTCGCATGGCATTAGAGAGGTGTTACTCTCGTGAATTAGGGTCCTTGGGCAACGGTTAGCGGGCCTTGATCTGTTAAAAGTCTCGTAGTGAACTACCAATGTAGTGAATTCAACCCTTCTCGATATATCCGGATGCAAACTCGTAATATAGATGACTAGCGATGTAACATTGTGAATTTGGAGTGGCGCTTTATTAACATTCATTGCAACCTCTCCAGAAGCAATACAACGGCCTCTTGTCCTACAACTTGGCACTTCTTGTACTCACGGCCAAGGCTGCAAAATCATGAGAAAGCCCTGTTATAATCCAAATCAGTTCTACTCAAGCCTCAGCGTTGTAACTTCCTAAGATGCGATTGGAGTTGCTCACCTTGGCAAGTGGCTGAATAAACCAATCGATCATCGTCTGTGACAGTGAAACAGCCAAGGCGAGAATTATAAACACCATCACGTCGAATGGTAGCGAATAAGAGCTCAGAAGAACGACGCTTTTCAGCAGAACGTGAATGGCATTCACAGCTTTTCCTAATACCGGTACCAATTTGCCCAAACTGCCCGATCCAAGTCCCGACAGCTTTTCTCCTGCCCAGCCCATTACCTGCCAGCGCCGACTACACATTACCGTCAAGGTTCATGTCTCGTTAATCTTGTTTCATCAGGCATAAAAAGAGTGATCCCTGACCATTACCGCTTCCCCAGTCTACTCCTCCCTTACAAGAACTGCAACGACGCCATACCAACAGTCTGGCCTTCAGGAACGGCCACGGGCTCAGGGTCAGCTGTGCGGCCCTTGATCTTAGGAACAGCCTTCGGAGAAGACCAGCCTTGAAGACGGTCTCTGCGCTCCATAGCGGACATGTCGTAGTGCTCGAAGGAGCCAGAGCGCTTCTCCTTAGCAGTCTTTGCATCCCAGAAGGCTTCAAGGACAGCCTCGACGTTTTCGACATCCTGGTACGCCTTCTTCGCTGTGAAGAACTCTACCTTGGCCTGGACAGCAGCCTGAGAGAAGTTACCAGTGCCAGCAAGGAAGTCAGCGTTGATGAAGTCGACAGCGCGATATTGGGGCTCAAGTGGGTCCACAAAGAGCTCAGTCTCATTGAGACCGAGGCCCTCGACTTGGGTGACGTTGAATTCTGCCAACATCTCATGGTCCTCGTGGATGAGGTTATGGCAGTGGAACATGTATCGTCCCGGCCATGGTGAGTAGCGAGCGATGACCCTGACGGTCTCACCAGGGCCAAGCCAGACTACGTCTTGCATAGCAGCCGCCTCATATGGAAGGACACCACGGTTGGAATTGACACGGCTGATGACCTGGAAGTCGATGAGATGAATGTGGATGGGGTGGGACCACCCGCCACCGCCATTTTGGAGTTCCCAGATTTCAATGGAGCCACGCTGAGGGCGGGCGAGAAGGCGGGCGGCCAAGCCATCATTCCAGCCGATGCCGTTGATAAGCCACTCGCCGTCGTGGGTGAACTTGAACGTGCGGTCGGCAACTTCGGTCTGAGGCGGGAATGGGACATTGCGGAGTGGGTTCGGGATGGGACCGTTGTTGCTGGGATCCGTGACAGTGGTACCGACAACAAAGCGCAAGACGCGGTCAGTGCCATCGAAGTCAGAGTCAGCACCGACACCCTTCTGGTTGTGCATGGTGATGTTCTGGCCTGCGAAAGGAGCGAAGTCGATGACGGCCTCCCAACGCTCAGCAATAGAGATGGTAAGAACATCAGTTGAAATCGGCTTGGCAAGCAGTCCAGTATCAGCGCCAACAACGGTGAAGTTAACACCCTTGTTCTTTTGCTGATCAGCCTGCAGGAACAGCTTGTATGTACGGGAGATACCCATATCCAAAAAGCGGAAGCGATATTTCCTCGGTTCCACTGTGAAGAACGGCCATGGGATGCCGTTGACTTCGACCACATCGCCGAAGACGCTGGTGAGTTCATTGTTCGCCTCTGGGTCCCAGAGCGTGCCGTTCTTGTTGTATCTGCGGGCCATGATGCCAAGAGGAACATCATAGTTACCTTGGGGCAAGCCAGAGGCGAGCTCATCGGAGTCATGCAAGACGTAGAACCCCGCAAGGCCGAAGAACACGTTCTCCGCGGTGTGGTCAACAGCATGGTCGTGGTACCATAGAGTACGGGCGTTCTGACGGTTAGGGTAGTAGTAGTCCTTGTACTGCCCGACCTCGGTGATGTCGTCGGCATAGCCATCGAACGGAGAACGGGAGAAAGAACCGTGCAAGTGCACAGAAGTAGCGCGATCCGCATGGTTGATGAAGCGAACGACGGCCTCACGACCCTGAGTCATGTGGAAAGTGGGACCTGTGGTTGTCAGCACCGTGCAGATAAGGCTGAATGTGGTAAGACGTACCCGGCATGAGTCCATCATAGCCAAGCATGCGAGCAGGCTGAGTGACAACCCCTGGTGGATATTGCTGGCGGGTGAGAGGCTTCATCTCCACCTCGAAGTAATCGATCGGCTGACCAGTCTGAGGGCTAGTGAACGTGAACCTTGGTTGTTTGACCGGCGGCATCGGAAGTGGCTTCGAGAAGAAAGCATTATCCGGGAAGACAGGAGACTGCCATCCTGCCGAGACAACAGAAGCAAAGGTAGCTGCAGCTGCAGCGAGGCTAGTTGCCTTAACCATACTGATCGACTTTCAGCGAGTGTAGCCGATGAGAACGATTGAGAAGAAAAGAGTGCAGATGAATGCTGATGGTGAGTCCAAGCTGGAGACTGCGCGCATTATATGCTCGTTGGTCCTGACGCTATTTACAGAATTTGATATGCAAACAGGCCACAAGAGAAAGCCGAACGTATCCATCCCTCGGACAACCGCGTTCTAGATGGGCGACGAGAGCCCAGATCCAGTCTTGTCACCGAAGAGAAATACAACAGTGGGTCGACCTACATGGTAGCTGGCAAGTCAGTCTGGATGCAACGGTGCAGCATACGCTGGAGCATGCCAGATGTCTTGCATGGAGGTGGTAGTAGACTACATCGAGAGGAATGCTAGCTTCTGGAGGCGCTCACGAGAGCTGTCCAGGTGTGTGTGAGAGGCAGAATCGGGCTTTACCTACGAGCGCAATGGCGCCGCCGCACTTCGGTCAGGCTGAGCCTGTGACCATACGCTACCATGTTCTGCTCTGGAAGGTGAAGCGGGCACAACATGCGAGGTACGAGTAATTGTGGAGGTAAGACCCGGTGCTGCCGGCAGGCACATAGGGCAGCTGGGATGTGAAGTGCGCAAAGATTCTGATAGAAGCTTCCGAATGAGGTAAGAATTCATATGCCCTCAAATCAATCGAATATAACCGAACAAATGAATGCCAAGGTCGATGGTTCCGAATTCCTCTGGTTGGCTGAAGGAAATTTAGACGAAGGATTGCATATAGAAGTGAACTCACAGTGCAGTACAGAACGTGCTGCATGTCGATGCTATTCTTACATCTGCCCTGATCCCAGCAGGGACCTGTACGTCTGGTCCCAAAGCACGCCTCGTAGTGAAGGGATGTCCTGATACTCTATTGCAAAGGTCCCAAACTAGCGAAATCGAATTAGGGCGAAGTGCAAGGCGCGGACCAGCATGCAATCGCGTCTGGGCGCAAGGCCAATAGGTGGATTAAGCAGCCTCAAGCATACGTTATCGAGCAGGTAGGAAAGCGTAGTCTCCGAGAACAACTTGCCAATTACAAGGTCCAATTCGAAGGCTGGCCGAGAACCCATGGGCCGGGTCAGACAGGTCAGACAGGCGCATATTCAGATCTCGGGACGCCTAGAAAGCTTGACGAGCACGCGAGTTCCAAATCATGAACCGATAACGAGTGACTCGGCCCATCAAGAAGCAGTGGTCATATTGATGTGAAGAGCTGGGTCTGTCAAGCCTTGCAAAAGCTCGTGGCAATCGTCAGCCATGCCATGAAACGCTGAAAGTGTGCCACTGTCCCGCTCCAGAATGGCTCTTAGTGCAGATTCGACAGCTGAAGACGCAACAGTTGTAACGCAAACATCAGGGTTCAGAGAAAGTTCCATACTGAATGATAACATCAGATTTCAGGGTGAAGGCCATCCGTGAAGTCAACACGATGTCTGAGAATGAGGCTCGGCTCGACTTCTGTGAACAGGTCGGCTTGCGCCGGTCGTGTCGTCACCGGGCGCCAGCCATTGGCAGTGAATGGCCCGCATGCTCTGGAATGACAGGGTAGATGCCCTGCATCTGAAAGAGGACAGCCTGGCAAGGGGGGTAGAGGCACCTGCGTGATCTACTAGGTTGATTGTTTTCAATACAGGATGTTTGCATATTGCCTACCACGGCTCTATTAAGGGACCATTGGTTCACAGGGCCACGATGCAC
Source organism: Rhizodiscina lignyota (assembly GCA_010015805.1). Classification (NCBI taxonomy): domain Eukaryota; kingdom Fungi; phylum Ascomycota; class Dothideomycetes; order Aulographales; family Rhizodiscinaceae; genus Rhizodiscina; species Rhizodiscina lignyota. The sequence goes on from ML978144.1 coordinate 228,419, forward strand.
GCACAAATTTACCAATAATAGCTTTCTGGCCCGGAAGATCAGAAACCCATGTTAGTGCATGAGCTGGAGCGAAATCTGGAAATCTGGAATGATGTGAGGTGCAGGGAAATTTCCACTAGCGCGAATCTTAACAGACGATTTGCCAAGAGAAGCAGCGGCGCGGAGATCATCCGCTCCTTGCCAAGATTATCCACGGTCTGTCCGCCATCTACCCGCAGCCGCAGTGTGAAGCATCCGTTCCGCATCGCATCCAGGCCTACGTTACTAGTTACTATTTCCTGTAGTAGCAAGCACTGGATTCTGCATTTGTATCGCGTAGGTTTTTCCCTCATCGCCGCCGCCACAGGGCGAGGCGCGAACCTCCGAAAATAGCGCTCCGAAAAACTCAACCTCTACCACCTCCACCACCTTCACCACCTCTATTCAACCTCAACGCATGCTATTAGGCAAACGACAACGCTCCCGAAGCCTATCAGCCGATAACCAAACAGAACGACGTATCCCGATGCCCCCAGAACCTTCCTCCGCTACAGGACGCACCCGAAAGCAATCA